>JAOBAT010075410.1:0-20749 GCA_026413305.1 Hydrozoanthus tunicans | reverse complement strand
TTTCTCCAATGTAATTATCTCCGCAGTTGCACGTGCCGTGGTAAACGACGTGGGACGGGTGTTTATTTTTATCTTTGTTGTTGAATAATGACTTGATTTTCTTTGTTTTCCATAGAAGTTTGAGTTTCAGAGTGCCATTGGTGAAGGAATGAAGAGATCGAAGAAAATTACGGCTAAGTTTTTCACTTGCTTGGCAGTAAGGGAGACTGATGTAGATTTCCTGGCGATCGTCAAACCAGTGACCAATTTTCTTTGGTCATTCGATTTTCGAGTTCACAAATGACAACAGTTCTAATCCGAAAAGTATAAAATTAAGCTTGATAGGGACTTTAAAGTTTTTACCGTGATTTATAACACACACATGCACACACACGCTTGCCTGATTGTTGACTTGACACCTCCTTTACACGTTGATAAACCTCCAAACTTAAAACCTACGGAGTCGATTGAAGAACGTATTCCGTATATTTTGTCGTCTGCTTGGCCCCGTTAAACACTGATATAACTATGTTGCCGAGAATATTGTGTCATCTCGAACACCGACTCTGACCAACTTGGTTTCCCGTCACGCAAAATAAATAGCTCCAAATCATTCTTGCACAACACAAATGAAACAAAAAGCCTAAGATATTTTAACTCGGAGGCATTCCTTGCGGACCTTAGAAATTAACACTAGCTTTTTGCCACACCGACCCAAATGATATGTGATCAATCTGGAAAGCGATTATGATTCGCGTCAGTTATCAATAAAGATGCTCCACGAAAACCGAGAAAGAGAGAAAAAAACAGAAAGTCTCCGTGGATCAATCTACGCCTTAGCGCCATAGTGTTTTGCCGCCCCAGCTTTTTTAGTCGCATAAGACGCATATAGAAGTTTTTTTAAAAAATAAATTGCCCGTTTATTGTGACGCACATTACCTTCAACTTGTTTCCAGATACGTTTTATCTCGTCGATCCCAAACTTTTCTTTCATTCCAGTTCTAAGCCTCCACCCCTGCAGGACTACAGAACCCGGAGAATTGAAGAAACTGAGAGGAGGGAGTGACATTTGGCGCGACATTTCTTTAATTAATTAATTTTTTTGTACAATGTGCATCTGATTGACCTTCGATCCGACCTAGAGTTTTAAACATTACAGTTGAGTGTTTGCTTGATTGTTTGTGTTCGTCGGTATCGAGTGGAACTATTCTAGAGTCTCTAATACTTTTTGCAGTTGCTACTGGCCTTTTCTGGTCAAGTAAACAACGCCTTCAGACTTCAGTGCTTATCGTGGTTTTTGTCACGATCACATGCAAACAACTTGTGGCGTTGTCGAAATTTCCTTATACAAGTCTCAGGTGTTGCTCCCGTGAAAACAAAATATCCTTCGAAAGTAATCACGGTTTAAAGCAGTCCCAGAAATGAATGTAAACAGCCTATAAAATTTATAGTTTTACCCTGGAGTGTTTTTCTTACCTCCCTCAAACGGTCTAGTAGATGTTCACGAATGGTTATGATGGGATATGCACACAAACAAAACATACCAAAATGTCTCTGCCGGCTCGTCTTCTATATATCCGTCCTGCCCTTCACAGTAATCTAAATTGCTTGTACAAACGTTTGTTATTTTGTTCAGCAGTGTTTTGTTTTCGTGCCACTGCGTACACCGGAATCAAACGATCTGTTATCTCAAGCAGACAAATAAAAGTTTTGTTTGCCGGTTGGACAATTTTTCAACAAATGTAACTTGGCGTGATGCGTGATGCATCGACTCCATGGTTTATAGACTGCAAACCGTCATTGTTTTGTATACTACAAAAATTGGCTTTTTTCAAATTATATTTGGTTTTAATATAGCAAGAAATTGCCATTATTTCTAGACGACTGAAATTTTTCAATGCGGTCTACGAAATATATGCATCAGAGAACAACATCAAAGAACAGGCGTTGCTAATAATGCTCTGTACCATCTGCGGCGGAAGCAAAAAAATTATTTAAGGGGGAGAAAGGAGGCAAGGTGAAAATTTGAATAGTTTGTTATAAGATCAGAAACTCCTGTTCAAAACTTATTGTCGTCAACCAAAAAATTATTGGAGGGGGTTGTCATGGCCCCACCCCCCTAACCTAGCCTCCGGTTCCGTCGCCCATGGTACGTTAGTGCTTTGAAAACAGGTTGTATAGGCTTAAGAATGAACTGCAAAACAGAATCTTTTAAGTTCTGATTTAACAAATAATTTTGATTGAAAATAGTGTTAAGTTTATCAAGAAAATAGGTAAAGAACAAATAAGTATACATATTTTTTCATAGACATTAGAGGTTAAACTTTATATCTCTGGATATTAAAAACTTACAGGGTAAAGCTTTCGACTGTAACTACAGCCTTCTTCAGTGGTAAACTCTGATAACGTTTAACCTCTAATGTCTATATTGATACCTTGATAGATAAATCGACATAATTCTATCAGAAGTGAATTGGCCAAGAGAGAGTGAAACTGGTTAGGGATTATGAGAAATCTGCCGTAAAGGTTGCTCAGTTCAGAAACCACTTAAGATTCAATCTTCATTGCAAATATCATGGAGTGGTCCCAGTGAGCTTACGATTAACATCTAATGTGCTCGGAAAGAAAGCGAACAAGATCCTCAGAAGAGCAGAAAGATCCTTACTAGGAGTGCGTATTGGACAAAATGTAGCCAAGATCAAACGCTTGCAAAATCAGAGAACGGAATTAGAGACGCGAGTCAAGGATGCTTTCCCTAGCAACAAAAGAAAGGAGATTGAGGAGTTTGTCAACGAAGTCCAAGCACGTGGACATGCCATGGTAAAAGAGAAGCAAATACGCAAATTTAAAGGCATTGTCGAAAAGACTAAAAACAACTACGAACAGACAGCCAATCCCAAAGGCCTGGCTTCACAATGCATTGACAGATGGGTAAAGAATTGCTCGGAACGTCTATTGTCTGACCCCGAGCTATCGGTTTTGAAAAAGGGCCTAAATTATGCAGTAACACCTACCAAGATTCCCGTGCTGGACATAATCACCGCCACTGAATCGGCTTGTAAGAACTTGAACAAAGGGGATGCAAATGAGTTACGGGCTAAGGTGGTTGAGATTGTAAACAAGCATGATAAAATCAAGGACCGGAACTTGACGGAAAGTGAATTAAAGGCGATCAGGACACTGAAGGAAGACGATAACATCATGATTTTACCTGCCGATAAAGGGAGAGTAACTGTTTTTTGTATTAAACAAGAATGATTATGTGGAAAAGTGCCAGTGTTTGCTTTCTGACTCGAAAACATATGTCAAGCTAAAGAAAGATCCAACGACAAAATACAAAGAAGATCTCATTGAGGCTCTTAGAGATTTACATAAACGAGAAGTCACGCCAAAGAGTCTGCACAGAAAATTGTACCCAACCTGCGATCAACCTCCCAGATTCTACGGGCTTCCGAAAATACATAAGGACAATCTTCCGTTACGTCCCATTGTAAGCTCAATCGGATCTATCACCTATGCCTTTCTACAATACTCTCCCCTCTTGTAGGAAAAACTAAGTATCACATTAAAAACTTCGCGGACTTTGTTACCGAGATCCAGGGTTTTACGATCCAGCCTGATGAGGAGATGCGATCATATGACGTGAGTGCCTTGTTTACAAGCGTTCCGGTGGAAGATGCCATAGAAGTGGTTAGAGATAGGCTGAAAAAGGAGACCTCCTTGGAGGAACGAACACCGCTATCACCTGACGACGTTGTACACCTACTAGGTGTATGTCTGAAAATGACATACTTTAACTTTCAAGGCGAATTCTACAAACAAATCCATGGGGCTGCTATGGGGTCTCCTGTCTCACCGATCGCTTGTAGCCTATATATGGAGGAATATGAACACAAAGCTTTGTCGACCGACCACGCCTGTGGAAAAGATATGTAGATGATGCTTTCACCATTGCTAGTCGCCAATATTCACAAGAGTTCTTCGACCATCTCAACTCGATCGATGACAACATCAAGTGGACCACCGAGAATGAGGCTCTGAGTGTTGATCACGCGGAGGATTCTGGGAGATCTTTGCCGTTTTTGGATATACTTGTTACAAGGCTCCGAGACGGTTCAATAAAAACATTGGTTTTCCGCAAGCCCACACACACCAATCAATATCTGAATTTCAGTAGTAACCATCCACTAGAACACAAACGAGGTGTGGCTAAATCTCTCATACACAGAGCTGAAGCGGTTGTAAGCAATGAGAAAGACCTAGCCCGTGAGAAGTCCAACATCACGTCAGCCCTTGCTATCAATGGGTACCCTGGGTGGTTTCTCAAGGATTTGGACTCCATGGCTACTCCCAACATCAACCGGGAAGACACCCAACCCACTCGGGGATCGTCTACCTCTACAGAGGACCCGCGCAACTTCACACGGCGCGCACCCCCAGTGGTACTGCCATACATCAAAGGGGTGTCTGAACAATTACGCAGATTGTATAACTCCTACGGGGTTACTGCGTATTTTAAAGCTCACAATACCCTCCGACAACTTCTAGTAAAACCCAAGGATAAGGTAGACAAAGGCCGCATTGTGTTTCCCGTGTACCACATACAATGCCAAGATTGTGAGGAGGATTACGTGGGGGAGTAAAGGCAATCCCTGAAGGCGCGAGTGGATCAACATCGCTGGCCTAGTTCGACAGGATCGGTTGTTTCACAAAATGTCAACAAGTGTGAACCCAAACACCAAGTTAACGTCGAGTCCACCACAGTCCTGGCCACAGAGGAGAGTTGGTTTCAGAGAGGTGTGAAAGAGGCGATTTACATTCGTGCCCTAAGACCCTCCCTTAACAGAGACGATGGCAGATATGATCTCCCAGCGGTCTGGAACAACACCATCTGCTCCAAGGTCCGCGGGCTGGGGGCCCCTAGGGGCCCGCCCCCTCTACCTAATTAGCTTCTGGCTTGGTAACCTCGCTTCCATCAGAGGTTACCACTGAAGAAGGCTGTAGTTACAGTCGAAAGCTTTACCGTGTAAGTTTTTGATATCCAGAGATATAAAGTTAAACCTCTAATGTCTATATTGATACCTGGATAGATGAATCTACATAATTCCATATTTTTTCATTTTCACACATTATCTTTTACAAAGCCGCTATTTTCTTCAAAAAAAAAACCAATATGGGTATTAAACATAAATTTTGGAATCGGAAGCTAGCGTCTGCATGTCTGTCTACCTGCAATCGGACAAAAACAACAAGTTTCTAATTCTGTGGTTTTTGTCGGCCCCGAAACAGATGTACTATTGTTTTGACACAAAAAGCCACATAAAATATGTTTAAGCCACACAGATGTTTTCAAACAGGTCTTAACCATATGCTTCAAATTTGAGGAAACGCCTAAGTAAGCCTGACGAATATTAGGATTGTTTTAAAGTCATTCCTTATCGTTAACGACGCAGTTTCTGACGATCCGTGAATGTAAGCTTTTAAGAAGGCATAAGGTACTCATTCTCAGCGAGAACTAATTTGTTAAATGCCTTCAGATTAGCCGGCTGTTGGCTTTTCGTTTCTTGAAACAATTCACAAATACGACTTTAACAACTGACTTTAATCAGTAAATACACAAACAGTCGTACAGAATCATATGTTATTAAGTAAACTTTTACCATTACAGTTGACGAGGCATTGGTGACATCATAAGTATTTATAGATGTTCCACTTTTCATACTTTTTTATGAGGAGGAAGCTGTTGACAAAATAAAAGCACACGATTGAGGGAGGCGGCGGTCACTCGGAGAAGCAAGAAGGATTGTTTTACTTAACCAACAATTACAAGCCTACGAGGAAGTGAGTTCAGCAAATAATTTGATCAGTTTCGTGCTATTTGACATTTCACTGTTTTGCTTGAAGACAATGTCAGACGTTATCTTTTGATAAATCAGTTGAGCGATCCCAGCGATTAAATGGAAACCAAACTACAGCGACCTGAGCGATTCCAGAGATCACAATCGCTGGGATAGAACCAGGTTCTATCTCAGCGATCGTAGCGATCGAGATTCACCCGAAAAATTTAATGGAAACCACTTTCAGCAACCCTAGCGATCCTAGCGATCAAAAGTTAAATTCTAAGTCGGCGGTTTAAGCATCATGTTTCAGGCGTGCTCGCCTTATCTTTCTCGTGCTTCTCGAACTTCTCGAAATACATCCAAGCATTCGATCGACAAATTTTTTAGTGTAGCTAGTAAAAATGGCTTTGGAACATAGTTCATCTGCTGGTGTTCCCGATTTTATGGAGGAAGTTCAAAAGTGTGACTGTTTATACAATAAATCTAGACTATAGAAACAAGTACGCAAAAATGAGTTGCTGGAAGAAAGTGGCGGACAAAATTGATATGAGTACGGAAAAAGCTGAAAAGAAGATCAAAAATATACGTCAGTTTTTTATTAGATCCAGGCCGCTTTTTTTCGTTCTCGGCGGTTACAACATCGCTGAAAAATTTTAAGCGATTCTGGCGATTCAAGCGATCCCAGCGTTTACATGGAAACCGGGCTTAACTAGCTAGTAACGCTGTGAATGACGATCTCTCCACAGCTCCAGAGAAAGAAAAACACGAAGCAAAAGGCAAGTCTTGCTACACCAGCATTAACAGCCCAAAAAAGTAAGTTAGCTCAGCAAAAGC
This sequence comes from Hydrozoanthus tunicans, assembly GCA_026413305.1. NCBI lineage: Eukaryota > Metazoa > Cnidaria > Anthozoa > Zoantharia > Hydrozoanthidae > Hydrozoanthus > Hydrozoanthus tunicans. The sequence goes on along the minus strand of JAOBAT010075410.1, from coordinate 14,096 downwards.
TGATCTGTTTGATGATCTTCGGTATTTCTTTGTTTCTTTTCTAAACAATGTCAGGGTTTCTATTCTGTTCAGTTCTTGTTTTGTTTTTAACGCAAGTTGCTCCCTGCCGTGCGTGTGTTGGTGTCCAGACAAAGCGGCTATTAACATTTTGGTTCCTGAAAATTAGAAATAGCTCACTGATACACCGTAACAATAAATAGGTTGGGATGGTGTATTTTAGAATGAAATAAAAATTTTGGGCTAGGAGCAAGATAACCTTTTACTTTGTTGCTGATGCTAAATTGCTTAATATAACAGGAAATCTATCTCTGCTGTACTTAGACCTAGATTAGAGTTAAGGCTGATGAAAAAAAAATCAAACAAGAGAACATCGACAATTTCAAAAGATCTCGTGCACTTTTTTTAAAAGAAAGAAATCAGTAACAAAATTATTGGAATGCTAGGCACAAAGCAAGATCCAACGGAACTCGAATGAAATGTTGAACAGTCAAGTTTTCAGAAGATTAAGCGATTAAATTAGTGAAATACATTCCGTTCTTGATAACTGCACGTAAAAACTGGCGAAACCTTGATCTTTGCCGCTCTTAATGGTAGTTAAACCCTTCGCCCCAGGTGGGGCATAGGACGCTGACGAGGGTACGCCACTTTCTCCTGTCCTGGGCAACCGTTTCCTGTTGTCCTCACGAATAACCCGCCTGCTGTCCTTTTTGGACAATTGATTTCCTCCATGTTGTTCTAGGCCTGCCTCGATTTCTTTTCCCTTGTGGATTCCACTTCAGGGATTGGTGTGTGATGTTAGTTACTGGCCTTTTCAAGGTATGACCAAGCCAACCCCACTTTCTCTTTTTGATCTGAAGGTCAACTAGATCTTGTCCTGCTTGCCTCCACAGCTCATTATTTGTGACTATGTGGAACAACTTTCTTAAGCATTTGTTAAGGAAAGTCTGTAGCCTTTTTGTGGATGCTTTTGTAGTGCGCCAGGTCTCGCAGGCATACAAGAGGACCGATTTCACGTTTGTGTTGAAGATCCGCAGCTTTGTCTTTACTGATGCAGCCTGCGAGTTCCACAGTGGGTTTGATGCTTTGAACGCCACCGTGGCTTTTCCAATCCTTTTGCAGATATCTTTATCAGTACCACCCTCTTTGTTCACTACACTGCCCAAGTAGGTGAGGTGTTCCACGTCTTCCAAGTCCTCCCCCTTCAGTGTCACCGCTTACGTTGTTCATTCTCAGCACTTTTGTTTTTCCTTTTTGAGGCGGAGTCCCAATTTTCCAGCTTCATTTGATATTTCTGTTATCTTTTTCTCAAGGTCGCTGTGGCGGTGTAATAAAAGAGCAACATCATCCCCGAAATCAATATCTTCTAGCTGTTTGAACAGCGACTACTGTACGCCTCTGTTGCGTCCCTCTGTTGTCCTTGTCATGATCCATTCCATGGCGACGAGGAAAAGAAACGGCGACAACAAACACCCCTGTCTAACGCCTGTGACGATGTTGAAAGGCTCTGTGAGGGTCCCATTGTGTATCACCTGCCATGAAGAAGGCTCATAAACTGCTTGGACCGTGCTGATGATTTTCTCTGGTATCCCATGATGTTCCAACAGCTTCCACAGTGTTGTTCTATCGACACTGTCAAATGCCTTCTCCATGTCAATGAAGCCATTGTCAGGGGTGACTTCCACTCAAGCGACTGCTCAATGATGATGCGTAATGTCGCTATGTGATCTGTGCACGAGCGATCCTGCCTAAAGCCTGCCTGCTCATCCCTCAAGCTTCTGTCAACCTCGGTCATCATTCTCATTAACAGAATCCTGTTAAACACTTTCCCTGGTATGGATAGGAGAATGATCCCCCGTCAATTCTTACAGTCTTCTAAACTCCCTTTCTTTGGCAGCTTGGTAATGTAGCCATGTTTCCAGTCCCTTGGAATCTTTCCCATCTCCTAAATTTTCAAGAACAGTCGATGTAAAATATCAACTGTTATCTCGCTGCTCGCCTTCAAAGCTTCCGGTGGAATCCCGTTTGGCCCTGGCGCCTTGTAGTTCTTGAGGTGTTCCACTGCCTTCCTCTTGTCGGCGGGTCCGTGCTGATGTAAAGCGGAACCTCTGCTTGTGGAATCTCTGGTGATTCTACTGGAGCCGGACGGTTCAGTAGTTCCTCGAAGTACTCCTTCCATCTCCCTCACTGATCCTGTGGGTTACTAAGTACCCGCCGTTCCTTGTCCTTTACTGGCTGGTCCGCTGTGCATCTGGCCCCCGGCAGTCTCCGTGTGGTGTTGTACAGCTCCTTCATGTTCTTCTGGCCTGCTGTCACCTCTGCCTCTTCTGCCAGTCTCTCCATGAAATTTCTCTTGTCCCTCTTGGCACTTCTCCTCACTTCTTTGTGCGCTCCACGATATTCCCTCTGGGCCACAGCTTTTGCTGCTCTCGTCCTACTGTTATTTACTTTTGCTGCTCTCGTCCTACTGTTATTTCAAGTCTTTTCTTTGTTTCATTTTTGTCAACGTTTCCATCGAAATCCACTCTTTGTGCTTTCTTTTACCTAGTGCCTCTTCACAATTCTCTTTCCATGCAGTTTTTGACTGTTCCCAGGATTGCTCTACTGAGGTGTCTTCTTGGATATGGTTGTCTAATGCTATGAAGTGGTGGTCAGACACAACAGCAGCTCCTCTTTTCGCCCTCACATCCATCAATGATCGTCTGAAAGTGCTGCTTATTCACACATGGTCAATCTGATTTTCTGTGCGGTGATCTGGGGAAACCCATGTAGTTTTGTGAATCTTCCTATGTGGAAACAGACTACCACCTATGACCGATCCATTAAAACCACAAAAGTCACTGAACAATTCTCCATTCTCATTCATTACTCCATGCCCCCATTTCCCATACAAATCTCTCTCCCATCGTTGTCATTCCCAATTTTGGCATTCAGGTCACCCATCAGGATGAGAATGTCTTTCTTCTTCTTTTGGTTCACAATCTCTTGTAACTGTTGGTAGAACTCCTCTTTCTCTTCTTCAACTGCATCATTGGTAGGAGCGTAACATTGCATAAACGAAAATTTTGCGTGGTTTGGCAAAGAATCTTGCTGTAATAATTCTTGAGGAGACCGCATTCCACTCCTTTAGTGATCTTGCCGAAGCTGGGTTCAACATCATCCCTACACCTTCAGAGTGAGGGGCAATGTCCTCCGGATGTCCTTAATACATGAGCAACTCTCCAGTGGAAAGTCGGAGCTGCCCTGCCTGTGCCCACCTGGTTTCACACTAGCCCAGCACTGCGATGTTGTAATGTTTCATTTCAGCTGCCACTTGGGCCGTCTTGCTTGTTTCGTACAGAGTCCTGATATCCCATGTGCCTATCTGCGAGGTGTCCTGGTCGAAAGAAGGGCCGTCCGCAAGCCAGCTTCCTGATGGCTTTCACTAGCACGCTTCGTATTCAATCCTGCCAGATTGCCTACTTCTCCCAGAACCTGGTTTCCAAAAGTATTCCTTCTTAACGTTTCTGTAACTATTTTGTTTTTATGCATGGGGTAGTTAGCCCTATGACAACCTCTACCCTCTGGCCTCTACCCTTCGACCTGTCTGGCATGGGTGGCCCTACCAGGAGCACAAGGCTCCCGTCAGCATAGCTCTCCGGGTCAAAGAGACACGCAAGCCCCTCAACCACAACAAGATAGCGTTCAGCTGAGGGGAATGTAAACGTATAATTTCGAATCCACCTGACGCTCAGACAGTTTTGCTTCTGCACTACTTTTGAACTAGTATTGACTCCAAACCTCTATCAAGCATTATATGCAACTCATAATTGTGAATGACGAACGAGACTCTTGTCAAACGAATGTATAAACAACCCACAATTTTTAATGGCTTGAGACTATTCTGTGAACTATTTCAATGTAAATCTTATCGACCATTTCCTTGTTCATCTCGATTAATTCAGAGTTCATTTCGACTAATTCAGAGTTCATTTCGACTAATTCAGAGTTTATTTCGACTACATCAGTGTTCAATTCGACCACATGTCGAACGACTACAAGTCTACAAATTTCTGTTTTCGTTTTTTCTCTCGACGAGGTCTTTTGATAGATTCAAAACAGGTTTTCTTGTGACGTCAACTGTCACATCACATTTAACAACAAGGATAACTAGTACAAATAAGATGTTAACACACTGGTACGATAGAAAGAACTGACTTAGCAAACAGGGATTATCAACTTGAGCTCAAAAACAAACACAACGACAAGTTATTGTGTGAAAAACTGAGTAGTTCACGGCAACCCTGAATTTGAAGCCTGAACTGTAAAAAACAAATTAATCAATAACATCTTATAAATGAACTGTTGTTTAAATTTACAGTAGGAATTGATTAGGATTAAAGGTGAAGACTCAGAAACAAAATGTTAGACTAGATTTTATCTCTTGCAAACAAGCTGTGCAATAAGATCAAAAGAAGATCATCTTAAAGTCCGGATTCGGCCGAAAAAAGCACTCTTAACCTGTGCGAATCAACAATAAAAGTCTTTGGCTTCGTGGACTCCGTGAAAATTCTCTAAATGAGTTATTTAACGGGACAATTTTAAGCGAATAAGTTAAAACGGAGCCAGCTCGCCCTCGGAGGGTTTCACTTCTCTTCACAAAGCCGGTGTCCTATTTCAGTAAGTTTTTTAATCAACCTTTCTTATCTGTTTCCTTTTAATCTTTAACGCCATTTGCTTTCTCTACTCTAATGCGGGAAGAATGCCTCAAAGTGTCAGTGTTGAATGCGAAATTTACATCACATCTCTGTCCAAATCAGCCGGCTTCAGACTTTTAAATTCCGCCGGAGAAATTCTTGTTCTTCTCAAAGTTATGCTGTTAAAAGACACTATATAGTTTATTTGTGAAAATTTGCGCCCACGTTTGTGTTCCTTAGTTTGATTGTAAGTTGATTTTGTCGATTATTTTTTAGAAAATACTAAATCCCAACACCTTTATACGTGTAGCTGGCGTGACGGGCCATGTAGGACCACAGGTAGCCCAAGCTCAAAACTCGTACAGATTTACTAGGGAATGTATGTTAAAGCCCAATGTTCGTATTGTTTAACTTGAGAATGTATGGAGTCTCCGAAGTTCGGGTTTTTCGCTCTAAATCTTGATTGAATTCAATAAAAACCCACCATGTTGTCTTGCGATTCATATGTGCATTCTAAAGAAGTTTTGTGCTGATTTCGTTGTGGTGAGTAGTATAGTATGCACCGAATTAAACGTATTTTTTGCGGGGAAATCTCATTATCTTTGCGGGGGAATAAGTTATCTCTAAGATGACGCTATAGCTCATGTATAAAATGCGGTGGGTTTAATTATCTCTTTTGTTTTCTAACCTCATGAATAACATGTGGGGGGGGGGATAAATTATCTCTTTTAATTGAACAATTGATGAAATAGACTCAATCACCCAAGGAGACACGAAAAGACTTTGTGAATAACACTTATTTATTAATATATCGTTACAAGCTATGTGTCAATGTATCTTATCCATTTTTCGACTTTATCATCACAAGTTGAAGCCTTTTTGTCATTTTTCCTGTTCGTAGTTTATTAGGATTGGGTCCCGTACCGATAGGTCCAGAGTCTATATAGGATATCCCTTGAGGTTTCTTTCGCTTTCGTCGTGATTGTATCCTCCGTTTATTACCTGATTTTTATGACATTGACTGAAGTGAAGTAAAATCAGCCGTTAAAAGAATTTCCTCGATGTTGCTTAATTGACTTACCATTTAAACTCATGGCAAACCAAGTTTTTTGTTGGAAAGGACTTGAAGGCTGTTTCTTGTGGCGGTTACGCCTTTCCTTGTAAACGTAAGTAAGAAAAACATCGATTTCTAACAAATAGATCAAGAAGACAGTTGGTGCCTTGTTCTCGAAAGATGAAAAAGAAAGTTGTTTGAGGTAACCAAAGTCATATTTGGGCATCAACCACAAAGCAACCAGTTTAACAAAAACTACAGTCAGACAGACATTAGTTTCGTGCTGTTAGAGTTAAATGCGGAATGAAACTATGAACTAAACTATAAACACAAAGTCAACACAATGTCTGCAAATAACTGTAAACACCATTGAGTTTATAATTACAAAACGACTAGAACCTGCTTGTGTCAAAAAGGACATTTTTCTAGTTTTAAAAGATTTGGTATGCAGGTCTTAAATTGGGTCAAGGAAAACAGCATTTGGATATTATCTGTAAAATACTTATGGTCGTTGAGTTAGCATCAACAATATTTGGTGGAGTAGGAAAGGAGAATCACCTAATCCTGGACCGGGTGTGAGGTTGGTGTTCTGAACTTGTTGGGCTTTGCACCATTGGCTTGATGGGGGTAGCTAAAGTTCGACACCATTGTTGAACATCGGGGGCAGTTATCTTTGATTGAGAAGGTGGTTTGGTTGGGGCGGAAGACGTCTGCTGTTGAGGAAGAGTCAGGGGTTGGATCGGCGGTCCACTTTCCATGTGAAAAGCTGGCGGGTACTTAATCTGGCGTTGAAAGTTAAGATAACGTTGTAGTTTTTGCGAATACATCTGTGCCTTGACATCAGCTGGCAAATCAGACCGGGCCAAAATTTGGTCCATGTCTTTGTCCAAACGACTCGTTTCCTTCACCTCCGGAGGTTGACCCGCGGTTGATTTTTGATTGATTGAACAGGTTCTGGGTCAAAAATAGCACACTAAGATTGCGATGATGAGACCCTTTGGTGAAGAGATTAAGGGCCCTTTGATCGCTAGAAGTCTCTACCATCTGGTCGTCCAGTACGATTAAGTTGTTTACCATCGGGTCTAGGTACTAATCTTCTTCCAGGTCAGCGGGATAGCCTTTGACATACTCTATTCCAGGTACGTTGTGTTGCACCTGCTCGTAGGCTGGTTGCCATTGAGTGTAACAGTAGATGATCCGCTGATGGGGTGGATCAATAAGCTGGGATGAGTGTTCCAAAAACTTCTCTACCCAAAATGTCTTTCCCGAAACGGTCATACCAGTTACCAACGCGGTAAAGGGACGATTCATTTTGAAGGTCTCACACCAGTTTTTGAGCCCATTACCAAGTTTAGTCGCGGTCAGCAGTGAGTGACTCATGCCTCTCGGTAAGAACTCAGAGTGGCGTTCGTGTTTTGATTTTACATGCCGAGTCGAGCTATTTTTTCGAGAAAAAGTTTTTCCGTAGTATGAACATGTTGGAGAGATGTTCATCGAGCTCTGTCTTTCAGCCAAATGACGGTATTGGTCAAAGTTACTTAATTTATACCTTAAGAAGGATCCCTAGGCCTTCAGCAACACCACTACGACCGCCACCACAAAAACAACCACCGCCACCACAAAAACCACCACCGCCACCACAAACATCACCACCGCCACCACAAACATCACCACCACCGACACATTCAAGACCTCCTCAATCCCCTCCTTAGCGGAATGAGTTCGTTTTTGTTATAAAAAAGGCTGTAGCTTGGTTTTCTATCATTCTTTAAGAACTGTGCAAGGTGATCACATCTAGTAAATTATGAACAGAAAAAGAAAGCGAGTCTAAGACGAAGAAGAAGAAGAACATGATGAAACCGTTTCCCAGACCAGTCAAGAGACCGCCTCTTCTGCCGAGGAAATTGATTTGGAAGAAAGCCCAGAATTTAAACAAATTTTGAAAGATTTAAGCAGAGTAGTGCGGCGGGAAAATGCGTTGGATCTACTTCACAGTATAACAACGTCTAAAGAAGTTTTGTTTTGGACTCCCAAAAGGGAAATGTTGTACAAGAGCAGGCGAATTCCTGTAACAAACATGGCTGAATTCTGCGAGTACGTTCGTTTGCCGTATAGCCCCGAAGTCCCCAAGCCGAAAGCGCTTAATACATTTTTGAATGGTATTGCTGAAATTGGAATTAACAAACACCTTGTAAAAAGCAAAAACATATTGGCCGAATTGATTGTGAAAGAAAACTCAATGCAAAGTGAAGATGAAGGAGAAGAACGCGACTCAGAAACATCAAGTCAAGGTAGTGGAGACAGCAAATTTTCAGAAAGTGAGCGGGAAGATGAAAGTGAAATTAAAACGCTGAAGAAGAAAAGCAAACTTTTTGCCCAAACTGTGATAGTTCCGACCAAAGTCACTTAGCTGTTACAAAATGTCCAAAGTGTCAATGGAAAGAAGGATTGATTGCACCACTGAGCAGCCTGAAAAGCGATATTTGTCACGGCAAATTTGGGCTAAACCGGTCATGTTTACGTGACTTGTTTTGTCTGTGCAATGCTTGTGGGCACTTAACCCACACAAACGTCAAAACCGATCGAAAACAACACTTTGAACCAGAGGCTGCAAACGGGTCGGAGCTAGAATGATTTTATGTAAAGTGAAATGAAAATAAAAATGTGTTTGAAAATTGAAATGTGTTTAGTCTTTTCTTTTACAGTTTAATCATCAAGTGCTGGTATGTTTACTAGCGCCCTGATTAAATATTCAAAAAACTCACTCAGCCATTTACAGCCTCATTAATATGCGAAATCGTGCCGACAGCTGTCAAAAACAAAACAATAGGGGGTTAACTTCATAGCGTCTTATCCAAAAGATAAAAACAGAAACATGATGTCATACCGAAACCGGTTCTAGCCGGATATAACAATAGCTGTTTTGCATAACTAATGCATTTGGCGGCCATTTTAGAAAACGACCGTTGGAATCCTTGTTATAGCAGAAAACTTTATACCGGCTCCGCACTTTATTCATGAGGTTGGAAAACAAAAGAGATAATTTATTTCCCCGCATTTTATTCATGAGCTATATTCCCAGGGTTAATTTATTCCCCCGCAGAGATAATGAGACTCCCCCGCAAAAAAGGGGGTAATTCTGCTCACTCTCTACTACTGTGTGTAGTGTTTTCACTTGTCGTTAATATTTAGGAAAATCGGCAGCTTAGAATTCGTCAGACCGTACTTAAGAATCATAAGACGACATGGTGAGATTTTTTTTATTGAGTTTTAATATGATTTAGAGCAAAAAACCCAAATTTCAGAGACTATATACCGGCATCTTCTAGTAAAACTGTACGAGTATTGAGCTCTCTCCATAGTCCACACATTCTCTAGTAAACCTATTCTACAAATTTTAAGCTTGGGCCACCTACGCTGGACCAGAGCTGTGCGAGAGTCACGAAAAAATAATTTGAAAAAAGTCCTGTTTCCTCACGCACACGTCCAACATGGCGATCGATTATTCAAACTTTTTTCGTCGCCGGTTGCTGCGCATGCTCTATGCGATAACAACCCAACCCAATATAATTTTGAACCGTTCAGCAAACTAAATACGTGACCGGACTACAGAAGATGTTGCTAATTATAAAGTGGTATTAACTTTAGGCCTATAAAGCTTTCAGGATCGAAAATTGCTTATGTTTCTCTTCCCTTTTCACCTAGGTTATTAGATCAACAACACTCTTCAACACAGGTCAACAGTCAGTTTGGGGAAGAACTTATTCAGCCAGTAGCGATGACGAACTTCAGCTCAGAAACGAACACAACAGCAAGTTTGTGTTTGATAAATTGGGCCATCTTTCATAACTACCTTCTATATTTGACTGTTGTACTCATCATTGCATCCTTCATCGGAAATGGTATTATCATCTTGACTGTTTATAAAACAAAGACACTTCGATCACCTACAGACTATTTTATAGTTAACATGGCAGTATCAGATATATTTTACCCTGGTTTGAGATTAGCGTACAAGCCCTTTTTCTCTCACCAAGATGCCCCAGCATTGCCGCCTACACTTGGTGACGTTTTGTGTAAAATTGTTCCTTTTCTTTCTAACATTTCCATTGGTGTATCAATGCTGAGTCTTGTCGTTATCACAGTCTACAGATTCATTGCCGTAGCATTTCCAATGAGGGCCAGAGTTCAAAGGGTCAAAACTCGTAATGTACTTCTACTCTGTACCTGGCTCGTCCCCACTGCAGTGTCTTCCCCGGAACTTTACTACCGTGATTATTGGCAAAAAAACAAAATATGTCGGCTAATGATGACCGATAAAGAACGGTCGACTTGGTATGTAAGTTTAAGAGTGGTAGGTATCGGCCTGCCCGCTCTGTTGATGTTGGTACTGTATCCTTACATTGTATTTAAGTTAGCAAGACAGAAAATTCCGGGAAACTCAAGAAATTGCGTGCAAGATAAAAGGAGAAGAGAACAAAATATCCGTTTGGCAAAAATGTTTTCAATTATAATTGTCACGTTTTTAATGACAGTTGGCCTTTTTTATGCTGTAGAAAGCACGCTAGCTTTCTCTCAAGTTGTACACTGTACTTTGAAGAAGTTTTTAATAGTTCTTTACCCTTTTCCCAATATTCAGTTTACCATAAATTCTGTGATATATTTTTCGTTCAGTCCAACCTATCGAGAAAGTATCAGGCAAATCTTTTGCAGCCGCTGTAACAAATGTATTAACAGACCCAATCAGCCCGAAGTAGAACAAATTAATCTACAACCCCTAGGATAGTCTGGTGTGGACCCGGGGTATAGTTACGATTCTGGGTGCAGTCTTAAATGTTGATTTAGTTTTGTTATCCTGTGCAAGTAACAGAGCAAGACATTTGAGTTAGGAGTTAGCATATATGAGTAATTTTTAAACAAGTGTTTTAGTTTAATTCAATACTGTAAATAACATTGATGAATTTGCTTCAAGAGTTAGTTAAAAACTTTTAGTCATTCATTGATCAGTGTTGAAGGTTGCATGGCTACATATTATAATGAAGATGGAATTTCCGAATCACTTGTATGTGTCAGGTTTTGGTCGAGTTATTAGAATTTTGAACAGAAGTTATATCACACACACACACACACACACACACACACACACACACACACACACACACACACACACACACATACCGACCTAAAGGCACTTGTGGGAACTCTGAACTTACGCTCAGTTATGGGAGCTAAGAACAAATACCGGTTTGTTAGAACTGAGACCAAAAACCAAGTTGTGGGGTTTTTCAAGTTTTTATTTTTTATTCCACAGTTAACTGTAGAACTTAGTAGGTACTGCTTCATCTCGACTCTACAGACACACATCTTACCACTTTTGCAAAAAATGAATTCCTTAAGAAAATCTTAACTCGGGCCACACTTGGAGGGGAAATTTCTTACCATGTTTGAAAGAGGTCCCCAGAAATATCAAAGACCGAACAATCTTGTAGGACTCTGCTCGATTTTGAGCTAGATTTGCTACAAATCAGTTCTTCAGAAGGATAAGAACATTAGAGAGAAAAACAAACAGTGTGTTTAGATAATGAAACGTCCCAATTAGTAGTTCACAAATACTGGCGGTGTCCCCATGTCCTCAGTGTAAGAGTAACATGTTACTACAAATAAGTCCTTCAAGAGAATAAGAACGCTGGAGAGGAAAAACTAAGAGTGTGTTTAACTTATGAAACGACCCCATTAGTAGTTCACAAATACTGGCAGTATCCCCATGTCCTTAGGATAAGAGTGTGCTTGTTACTACAAAATAGTTCTTCAAAGGATAAGAACGTTAGAGAAAAAAATTAAGAGTGTGTTAAACTTATGAAACGTCCCTGAATTAGTAGTTCACAAATACTGGTGGTGTCCCCATGTCCTTAGTGTAAGAATGTGCTTGTTACTACAAAATAGTTCTTCAAGAGGATAACAACGTTAGAGAAAAAAAACAAAGGGTGTGTTTTATTTATGAAACGTCGCCATTGGTGGTTTACAAATACTGGCGGTATTTCCATGTCTTTATTTCAAAGTTTGCTTGTTACTACAAAATAGTCCTTCGAAAGGATAAGAATGTTAGAAGGGAAAACTAAGAGTTTGTTTAGTTTATGAAACGTCCCCATTAGTAGTTCACTAACACTGGTGGTGTCCCCATGTCCTTAGGGAAAGAGTGTGCTTGTTACTGCAAAACAAATCTTCAAAGGATAAGAACTTTAGAGAGAAAAACTGAGAGTGCTAGCTGGGGCTAATTTAAACATAATCGCGCGCCTTGGCCATTTATGTTGGCATTTAATTAAGGTCATACTAGAACTTTGGCCTTCCCGATATGTAAATTGGTCTAAATAAATAAATGAATCGACATGAATGAATAAATAAATTGACAATTTATTTTTTTGTACACTTACTCTTCAAAATGTTTTATGATCACATCAGCAAAAGAAATAGATCTCAACTGGTTACAGCTTGTCAGCGGCTACTCCTTTGGTAAGGGCTAAATACCTGCAAGCTTCCAAAAGGATGGAACTTCGTGTTGCCGCAAACAACTGTTGAATACATCTTCAACTACGGGTGCTACGAACAATGCGAAGTACCTTAACGCCTGAGGAAGTCCATCGGGGCCGCATGCAGTTCTCTAAGGCTTAGAAAGAAACTGTGAGACAACACAAGGCTGTATTTCAAGTGTTCTTATATCTGCAGGGATGTCAACAAGCTCTAGAGAAACGTAGTATGGGTCCGCGTTAAAGCTATGAAAATATTTATCGATGGTATCCGGGTCGATGGTTGCCCTAATTGACTGTGATCGAGTATCTCTTCCAGTAATTAATTTCACCATAGCCTTTTCCTTTTTCCAACATTCCGTTAGTCTTTGGTTTATCCTGATAAGGCAATTGATTGAAAGCCTCCAGGAAGTGTCCTTTGTGCATTTTTTTGTGCTCGTCACTAGAATTGAGAGTGTGTTTAATCTATGAAACAACCCCATTAGCAGTACACACGCACTGTGGTTGTCCTTAGAACAGGATTTTTGTGTTCGTTACTAGAAACGGTTTTTCACGAGAACGAGAGAAAAGTCGAGACCCAATTAGTAGTACACAAACACTATGGCTGTCCTACAAGCAGGTTTTCGTGTTTGTCACTACAAATGGATTTTCACGAGAACGAGAGAAAAGTCGAGACCCAATTAGTAGAACACAAACACTATGGGTGTCCTTCAAGCAGGTTTTCGTGTTTGTCACTACAAATGGATTTTCACGAGAACGAGAGAAAAGTCGAGACCCAATTAGTAGTACACAAACACTATGGGTGTCCTTCAAGCAGGTTTTCGCGTTCGTCACAATAAATGGATTTTTACGAGGACAAGAGCTTGTGAGAAAAATTAAGTGTGTTTAATTTATGAAATGTCCCGTTAACTGTGGATGTACTTAGTGCAGGAAAGGCTTCGATTAAATAGATCATACAATTCTCGTCTGCAAGTCAAGCTGGGAATCCCACAAGGTATTTTGTGCTTGGTATTTGACTTTCTTTAAACCGCAGCTAAACAGTGAACTGCAATCCGAGTGGAGAATATTCCAGCCGGGGTTGTATCAACCATAAGTGTATACCAACCATAAATGTAATACTAACCATAAATGTAATATTAACCATAAATGTAATAATCTTTAACCGTAAATGTTATACTAACCATAAACGTAATAATCTTTAACCATAAATGTAATACTAACCATAAATGTAATAACTACTCAACCATAAATGTAATGACATTCAATCTTGATAAATTGTACTAATACTATATACCCTAAATACCAGACTGTATGATGCTCAACCCTTCATGGATCTCTGCTTTAGGTAATTGGCTTGAGCAACATTTTACTTAAAGAAATCGCTATAATTCTGACATATAGGTAGTTTTTGCTTTGACTAATGGAAACAACCCGGAATACCGGTACACCGGCTTAGTTTTGGAGCGGCAAAGAACATGCAAAACATGTGTAAAAATAGTCCCACCAATTGCATAAATTATTTGATTCTTTTTTCTATTTTTTTTTTTAATTCTTTGAATTTGCGGGACGACATTGGATGTCTGTGAGGAGCATCAAGTGGAAACACTGAATATCTTCAGAACTTGTTTACCATTGACATTTTTGCACATATGCATTTGTGTTACATCAACTTTTGTAACCACATTTACCACTGCTTCATTGATATGCTTTCGACTCGACAAAACGTTTGTTTTACAGTTGCGTCATCAAACGTCATTTCGGTGCAGGATGGCACTGATTTGGTCAAAACAGCTAAAAGGGAGTCAGTAAAGAATAATTGAAAGCAATGATAAATATTCTAATATA
>JAOBAT010075399.1:0-20753 GCA_026413305.1 Hydrozoanthus tunicans | reverse complement strand
TGTTAATGCTGTAGATCAGCGACACTTGGATTATATTCCGTTCCAGTGGTAAGGCCTCACTCGAATTTATATGTTGTAAAAGTAAAATACTTTAACGTTTTGGTGTTCACCAGAGGAAAACTTGACGTAACGTAGTGCGGTCAAGCATGATTTTAAGGCAACGAAACTCAACAATTATTTCCGTCACTTTTAGTTACATAACACTAGGATTAACAACCTACGCTAGAAGAGCTTTGAATTACTGTTACCAATGTTACTTTCATGTTCTAGTTTTGGGTATAATAGGCTAGTTGAACTAGCCGAGAATTAAGGAGGCACCACTTTTTGCAAACGTCAAACTTTATTTTTCTTCATATAGACAATACAGTGCCTCTACTCTAAATTAAAACACATTCTAAGGAATAAACCAAGAGAATAATATTAATTAACATCAGTGCTAGGCCCAAGCCCTAACGTTTGACGCATCCCTCTTTCTAGGAATCTACCTGCAACAAAACAAAGTATCAATTACAACGTAATCCTAAACAGTTCAATGTAAGATTGTTTGTTACTACTACAAATTATTAAAGTGCCTATGAGTTGAAACATTTTATTACTACAGTGGATAGACCTTGTTAAATGGGGAATAACGGTGAAAATATTTTGCTAAAAATCTTTCCTGGTTCTTGAGATATTTACGTTTAAAAGACGTCTTGAGTGGTTCCGACAAATTTGCATTTTCTCAAAATCTGCTGCCAACCCGTAACACTTTGGTGTATTTTAGCTAAAGTTGGATTGTTGATGTATCCGAAGCAGATGGATCATCAGTACAAGTCTGGCTCAAACTCACCCAAATTTTACGGACTGGCAGCAGATTTTAGAAAAATACAAATTGGTCGGAACCACTCGTGACGTCATCACATGCAGTTTTTAAAAGTTGATATTTCGAGAACCAGGAATGATTTTGGCAAAATTTTTTTCATCATTATTCCTCGTTTAGCAAGGACTATCCACTGAAAAAAATAATAATTTTCACTTCATATACACTTTAAAGGCTGGTCAGACTGAACTCCTGCTACGGGAAAAGAGTCGACAAAGATCAATCACTTTTTTAAGGGCCAGCAGTTTGTATGCCTAATGCATTACCAAATACTCACTCAAATAGACTCGCGGGAAAGCTACATCGTAAACTATTGTTTTAAAATTAGGTTTAGCCAATCTTCCACTACAGTATAGCAAAACGATCAAAGGTCTTGACGCGCTTTGAGTAGATTTTGCAAGTTTGCAACGAGAAATGAATTAAAAAGAAGGTTATAAAATTTCGATTGAAGATATTGTCAGCAGAGTGTTATGTTAAAAACCTTGAAAAACTAAAGCACAAGAGACGGGAATGAAAGAGAAAATATAATTACAAATAAGTAACAAATTTTGCAGCTCTGATGGAGGGTTTTAACGAGAATGTCTCAGTCAAACTCAGTTTGTATTGAAGGAGTAGGCGTGGATCAGTCAGCTAGTGCGCGGCCTTCGGAGCTAGAAGATCCCAGTTTGATCAGTTCAGTACTATTAATATTATAGTAATAGGAACAGACGTAGCTCAGTCAATAAGTGCGCGGCTTTCGTGACTAGAGGCCACCAGTTCGATCCCCGGTGCAATTGCACGTCTATTTCGACATTCTTCGGATCAGTGTAGCGGTAGCTTCGCATACCCGTAAAGGGAGCACTGACAGGGGGAGGGGAAATGGGTGTACCGTCGGCTTCCATTGATAACAGCACTCTCAGAGATTTTTTTGACTTTTTGACATAAGAGACACGGTAGAGCAGGCAAAAAAACTCAAGATTCCCTTCGAGGTCTTCCACCCGAGGCCTTCGGTTTAACATCCTTTTTTTTTTAATAGACCGAAGGTCTAGTCGTTTGTAGATGTGAGAGCAAAGGCAGTACCTCCTCCTCAGGTATTTGAAGACGCTGAGTGAAGGATTGAACCAGGGCGTCCTTCACTGCAGGCCGGCGCCTTATCAACTGGGCTTTTGGGCCTAAAAATCATTACAGGTTACCATTCCTACATTCTTTGATGTTACAAAAAAAGGAACTTACTCATTGTGGCTCAGTTAAGCAATGGGACACCCGAAGAATTGGAGTGTGAGACACACTTTGCTTGTGGTCCACTCGCGAGCCTCGAGAACCAGTTGCCGCGCCTCAAACGGGTTCTTGAACCAGTGGGCCTCGACCGTGTAGCGTTCGGCGTTAGCAGAGAACTGCATTAAATGAACAAATTCAGGACAGATAATCATAACAAAATAGATGAAAATGTGGCAAACTAGCATTGACTGTTTTGGCTTTAAGAAGTAAGGACTGTGTGCAAGGGCATGCTGTATAATGCAGAATGACATACTTGGTTGATATTTTGTATAGTTTTCAATAAATATTTTTGACTCCATTGTATTGTAAATGTATGTCAACATACATAAAAATTGTTGCAAAGTCCGATAAAGAAACGTGAAATTCAGCATTTGCTAGTAATTGGTCACCAGTCTTATTGAGGTTTCAAAGGAAAACTTCGAGTGCACAGAAAAAAATTACGGCAAAAAGTTACAAAAGATGAAAAGAATAAAGATCACAGTCTTCAAATACAACACTGGCAATTCGATCTTACCCGGTTTGTACTGTTGTTTATCCTAATTTTGAGAGGTTATCATAATTATAATTTTATTATTATTATTATTATTATTATCATTATTATTATTATTATTATTACTATTGTTATGATGATGATCATTGTTATTACAAGTATTGTTATTTTTATCATCATTAGTGATATTATTATTATTAATATTATCTTCGTTATTATAGCTGTTGTTATTGTCATTATTATCATTTCTGAACTAACAAACTCTTATTTTAAAAGATGTTGAAAGATGTATGCGTAACTTTTAACAATTTTGGGTCCATTCAAAAGTCACCAAACCTTTGGAAAGTCTTTGTCTACTTTGTACGGAATGAATCCCTTATCGCCTTTGCTGAACCTGATTGTAAACAGCTCCACCCATTTGTCCACCGAAGTACCCTTGGTAGCAATTCCTGCATCGAAAACAATTGGCCAATAAGCAAATTTATCTATCCCAGTCTCACTCTTTTTAATTTATCTAAAAAGACAACTGAATGCATCAAAATGGAAAGCATTTTCGTCTTTTAAGAAGTTTGAATCCCAATTAAAGGTATAAGAGATACATAATACTTACAAAAGGTATCAATAATCGCATTATAATTGAAAAGAAGTTGTTGTCGTTGCCTAGGGTTACTCATTTAAGCTCTCTATTACGTTTGGTAAGATTATATTCAGGGCAGAGATGTTCAAAGCCTGGTCAACTTAAACCCAGGGTTTAGCCAAAATTCAAGAAGAAATTTTTTCTCTAAGGAAAGGTTTACGGTTCTTAGTAAATACCATTTAGATTTTCCACGGAAAAAAAGCTTGTTTATAGATCCTTTTCCAGTTCCAGGTACCGCTGATAAAAATAGGCTGTCGGCGCACGTACTCAGGGTAAGCCTGATGTAAGATACTCACATATTCCTGAATTTGAAAACAGAACAATACACTGAGTTGTGAACAACACCTTTTTTTGCTGGAATTAGTGAATATTTTAGCTCAGTTCGAGGCTTACCCTGATAACGTGCACCGACAGTCTATTTTTATCAGCGGTACCTGAAACTGGAAAAGGTTCTATTCCAAAGTTAAAGCACAAATCTGTTAGTAAGGTTGGAGGCCATTTCCGAATGAAGCTCAACTGCCCATAAGCAAAACCTTCCAGTCGAGGTGAGGTGCTCATTTTTCATACATTTGCTGTAAAATGCTGCAAAAGTCCATTTCAAGGTTCCTGAAAGGTAACCAAGCCTCTAAATGAAACCGAGGCGAAGGATGTCCTGGAAAAGTTAGAGAAGTGAAAATGGTTATCATAAGAAAGAAACTTATTATCATGCCTATTGTTTCCACTTCTATAATCGTGTCAGGAAAACCTTCGCCTCGGTTTCATGTAGAAACTTAGTTACCAGTCAGAGCCTCGACTTGAAGGTTTTGTATGTACGCAGTGGAGCGTATCTTGTAAATAGCCTATGCACGTCGACATAAAAATTTCGGCCCTTTTAACAATTGGACCCAGTACGTGGAGGCTACATACTTATTCCTCTCTAAGCACCACACAGTAAATGATAGAACAAGCAACATCTCCACCTACCAGTGATCCTATAGACCTTGCGAAGATCAACAACTAACCATGACTCCGCTGACCCCAAGCACCATTGCGATGCCACCACTCCTTCATGTGTCCTGAGTTGAAATCCTTTGATCTCATCTGAACAAGCTGATTCAACAATTCAAAATGATTAATAACCTACCGTTTATGAACAAATTATTTTGATTACCGCGCGAGGGGCAAAAAGCAGCATTGTTTAGCGAGCCTTTGCGTCAACCTCGTATCCAGTGGTTCCCGTGGTTGGTATTAGGTAAGGTGAAATGAGCCTGGGTAAGAGTTTGCAATTACGTGACGTTTTTACTGGTACTATGAGTACTGACTGTTAGACCAATTCATAGTTTAGCGACATCATAGAGTTCTAGCGTGTGAACGAGGGCTCAAAGACTACAAATAAACTCAGAATGTGTATCCACATGTTGATCATACGATTTTTCTTGGTTCCTTTTCTTTTCCGCACGATAAAAAAAAAAACCCGAAAAAGCCACAAGTTTCGTTATTGTTTGTTCGGAAAAAGATGGCGTCTTTTAAATTTACCCATAGTTCTTCTTAGAGCATGAAAAACTTAAACTTTCTTAGCAAAAAAACCAAAAAGAATCAGTTAACTTCAAATTTGACGTTTAAAGTGTTGTCAAAGAAAGGAAGAAATGAACCAACTGTGGCCTTCTTTGAACCTCATTTAGCAGTGTTAGGACCGCAAGGCATTGTGGTTAATTGTACAGCCGCCAGCCGCCATCTTGTTTTTGAAAGGCGATAATCGTGATTTGGATTAACAGCTGCTTGGAAATGGAGCTAGTGTGGTACTGTTACAGAATATTACTTGCTTACAGACTTGTGCACGGCCAAGATTCTGGGCAAGAATTTGTGATGGAAAAATGGTGTGTGGATTTGTTAAAGTGTCCTTAAAATGAAAAAATGTATTACCTCATTGTTAAGGCCTTGCCAAATGAGGAATAGCGGTGAAAAATTGTGTCAAAACCTTTTGTTCTCGAGATATTAATGTTTGATGTTTTCACCTGATGGTGTCACTTTGTTTACAGGAAAATTTGCATTTTTTTTTAAATCTGCTGCCGAATGATAACCTTTGAATGAATTTAGGCCAAACTTAGACTCGTGATGTTTTTCAAGGTAGATAGAACATCGCTCCATGTTTTGCTCAATTAATTCAAAGATTAAGGATTGGCAGCAGATTTTTTTTAAAAAAAGCAAACTTGCCTGTAAACAAAATGACATCATCAGTTGAATTCATTTTATGTTAATTTTTCGAGAGCCATAAAAGATTTTGACAATTTTCTTCACCGCTATTTCTCATTTAGAAAGGTCTATCTACCGAAGTAATAAATTTTTTCATTTCATAGGTACTTCAAAGAGACGATTGGTATAAGCAGCGATAAATAATCAAGCACCTAATGATCGTTTGTTAAATTTTGCTCCGTTTGTTGATGGATATATCTCGTTTGTTCACACTCAGGGACTTTTCGTATTGTCTAGATATAAGTAAAATGACCACAGATGGATTGTGAAACACGAGAGGTGATATCATTTCAGTGTAAAACTAGCTTGAAGGAAAAAGGAATGATTCAACCAAAAGGAAATAATTTAGCCACTTTTTTCCATCGCAATGACAAACCAAAACTTTCATTTTTGCTACAATATCCTTTTTCTTGATTGACTGTTTTAACTTAATTGTTCTGCTCTGTCATTGGTTGATCAAAAGGGTGCCGATTGAATACCTTGCTAATGGCAACAACCTATTTAATAAAACCACTAGAGATTTCAAAATGTCTAAACTAGAGTTGATCTCGTGCTTATGAAGGATAATCGATGATGAGAGAGGCTTGTTAATTGATATGCGTACCTAGCCTGTTTGTGATTCTGTACACAAAGTTGTAATGTTCCATTCCAACACCACCGTAACAGCCTTTCTTACTCTCCCCGTCGACTGCGTATGTTTCTCCTGCATTTACACCGCTCCAACACTCGCCCCAGTACTGAATACCAAAATACTCAAACCTATGAAGAAAGAAATTTTTTCATCACAATTGAAAAAAAAAACTTTGTTGTTACACACAAAACCAAAAATTTTCTCGAGGTAAAAAGTATTATGTTAACAAAATGTTTGACGGTCGAGCAGATCATTTTTGAATTATACCATGTAGTTACAAGTTTTTTTCTTTTGTCATGAGTACGGTAACTTTCTTTCTCATTTGTTGTAACGAGTTAACTACATGTTGACAATGATAAATCCTTCGTTGAGAAAATTCGAGCCAAACCGAAACAGAGCCAGAATATATATGTTGTATATTTGCTGTGCTTATACAGATTTGACCCAACGAAGTTAGGGTTCTTCAAACAGCCTTTCAAAACTACTTGGGGGAAGATCGAGTTACAGAAAGAACTTACCTTTTTTCTCTGACAAAGTTAGCACACTCCTGAACCGTTTTTCCCAAATTGTACCAGTCAATCGATTCGCGTAGATTCTTGACAAGTTTTTGTAGAGGCCTTGGCGATTTCCCCTTGTCTTTGAAACATCCAAGTGCTTTATAGGTGGCGGAAGTCGCTAGCGATCATAAAAATGTAAATAGCTAATTAAAAGGGTCTGACAGAGTAGAGACAGTTGTTCCCTAGATAAGCACAGTCGTGACAAACTTGAGACATGCAAAGGGACTCAACCTTTTTACATTCGGAAAAACTATATAACGATTACTAAGATAATTCGTAAGTAGATGTACTAAAGAAGCAGATCATTCTATAAGCAGGGCGTAGTTTTGCAACAATATGGCAATAAGTTTTGGATTTTTGATAGCAAAACTGTCATCAGCATTACAAATTTTCTCTTTTCTTCATTGTAAGCAAACCTCTCTTAGTTGATTGATTAAAGTGGAAATAACAAAAACTGATCCACCATCTTTATTATCATCACTATCCTTATCACCAAAAGCATCATCATTATTATCGCTACAACCACCACCATTATCATCATCATCACCACCATCATCAATATCACCATCATCATTATCTTCATCACCATCATCACCATCATCACCAATATTATCATCATAACTTATATCCAGTCGAAAGGACCTCAAACCTGAAGGGACTCCCGGAGAATCAGGTTGAGCAAAATAAAAAGAAAGTGTGCTCACGTGCTTCAGTAGGTTGTGCAGTTGTAGGTGCGGTACTCGGTTCCTTGGTAGGTTGTGCAGTTGTTGTTGCGATACTTGGTTCCTTGGTAGTTGTAGGCTCACCTGAAAAACAGTTAATAGACAGCATATAGCCTGTTGATTTGCTGGTTGTTGGGTAGCGGGTAGGACAAAAAATATTAGGTCAGATAGACAAGGATGTAATTGGGTAGGCAGCTATAGACAGGTGAACAGTTAGATGGGTAGGTAAGTTTACACGTAGGAAGGTAAATAGGTAGGTAGGTTGGTAGGTTAAAAAGGGAGATAAATATAAGTATGTACACAGGTAAATAATTAGGTATGTATATTGATAAATGAATGAAGACATGAATTAAATTAGTTGGTGGTTTTCTCCGTCATCAGAAAGTTTGCACCAGATAGACAGGGAAACAGGTAATTTGGTAGATAGGTAGATCATTAGCATAGTTAGTATGCGGACTGGTTATGAAAGCCGGCAAACTTCAAAAGGGAAATGCAAAGAATGTACATAGTTGCTTTGTTGTAGGTTGAACGAACCATGAGAGTGCACATTCTTTGTTTCAGGTGTTAGTGAGAAGGTTTTGACTGGCTACTCGTTGATTTGCATCTCAAAACCTTTTGTATTTTGTGCACCTTCAGCACTAGAAAACAAAAGAAAAAGACAAACAAAGACCTACAACAATGGTTTCATAACCAGTCTATAGATTAATTATGATCATTAAGTAGCTAGGGAAATAGGATGGTAGGTGAATGGGTAAATAAATAAGTAGATAGGTTGGTAAGTAGGTCGTAAGGTAGCTAGGAAGATGGGTTGGTAGGTGAATGGATAAATAAATAAGTAGATAGGTTGGTAAGTAGGTCATAAGGTGCTAGGGCGATGGGTTGGTAGGTGAATGGATAAATAAATAAGTAGATAGGTTGGTAAGTAGGTCATAAGGTAGCTAGGGTGATGGGTTGGTAGGTAAAACAATGAGTAAATAGGTAGTTTGGTAGGTAGGTTTTCACAAACAAATTAAGTCACTTACAAGTTTTTTGTCTCTCTGTTAACACCTTTTCAGCGCACGAAGTTCTCAACCCTTCACAACTTTGGTCCTTCTGGAGCTTTCGAAATCCTGACGATACGTTCTGAAGTCTTATTTCTGTAACACATCCTGTTCTTGGGTCAGAGCTCTCTGCGAACCAGTCACTCCACTTGCAGATGACCTCGTTGCAGTTACCTTGTGTAATGACACAATTTATGATAAATTGTATTTCATAATCTTTATTGAACAGATTTCACTTTAGAAACAATTCTGATAGCTGACGTCACGGACTCGCGTGAAGATTATCTCACGGGATTAAGTATCGTGACCTTGCCAAGTTGTCAGAATGTCTCTTTTGTGTTATGATTCATTATGCAGAGAGCCTAGCTATAAGTTTAGATTCTTCTTATGTGGCTTGCCTGCTCGATAAACAACTAACTGTGCGGCCAAGTTCATTTTTTACTATTGGTACCTGTGTCAATCTAATACAATGTAGTAATTTTTCAATCTTATCTAGATGACATTTTGCTTACATTTAGTGCGTGCCTCATCTATAAGTGTCAGACAACTTTCTAATCCTTCGCACGTGTTACGGCCGATATAAATGATGGAGTTGTTATATTGACGCGTGCGCACTTGCGCACCACAACCAAGATCTGGGATATCACCAGTCCAGGCTCCCCACTGCAATACGGTACAATCCTCTCTGTAGGAACAGTTGCCTGGTGAAAAAAGAACGTCAGCAGAAATTGATATTAGAAATAAAGACACTTGCAATGAATGGCATAAGCATTGCTCACGAGCTGAATTTCTGATTTGACAAATGAACCAAATAAAATGTATTAGTAAAATCATACTAGTGGTCTATCATGAATGCTGCATTCTGATTGGCTACGCTACTCATGGGCTATTAGTGATAGCCTACGAGTAGCGATTGCCGTGATCATATTTGTCGTAAACATTAAAAAATTAATTTTAGAGCTTTAAAAAAAGAGTTTTTACTTCTGGTTTTTGACCAACTAGTATGATTTTACTAAAACAATTATCTGAAGGACGTCATATCTACCCTTAAATGATTTAAGTGGATATTTTCGCTGCTGCGAGAGAGCTATGGACTGCCAGGAAAGAACAGAGAACTTTAAAGTCTTACATCCAAAGTGAAAAACATTAAATTGGCGAGTGTCTGCAATGTTGACACTTGGGCAAGGTTTTTCAAAGCTGGATTAAGAAAATAATCAAAATAGTCAAATCTTTAGAATGAAAGGCTTTCTTTGCTTACAAACACTGATCAGAATTTCAAACCGGCAATACAAACCTGCTAACCACAAATTTCAGAGCTTTAAGCCAGTTAACGGATCCAAAGAAACCCATGCATTGGCTAAAAACTAAACCCTGGCTAACCGTCCTCTTGTTAGCGCGTTATAGTCGAGTTTCAGATGACGTAATTGTTTACATTCTGCTTCATTAGCATACAACTTAAGCGCTAGATAGAAAAGAGATAAATAACAACTGACTTTAAAACTTGAGAATGCTTATCAAAATTAATGAGTAACCGAAATTTCGGTTCCATAAGTGTAGTTTCAAAGGAGAAGTTACCACTCAAAAAATGCAAAACAGCTGGAGGCAAAAACGATAATGAGCCATACATTCTTTGTAAAATTTCCAGTTTTCAAAACCATATCTCCAAAAGATTACTCAGTATATCAGTCTCATATTTTCAGAGAAATTTTGTTTTTTAGAAATATTTCTTTATTTAGAAGCTTTGTTTCTGTAGCTCAATTAGAAAGAACAGTGCGTATGCTAATGAGGCAAAAAATTTGAACAAAAACTCTTCTACTCATTTTAAGTACTAACAAAGCAAAACTTCGTTCTCTTAGCTCACTTACACCATGTGCGACGCTGTTCTGCCACAGGACACGTGGTTTGTACACCATCGCAGTTGCTCTCGCGATCAACCAACTGCCTGGTGGGCTTCACCTGCCTCTTGCGCGTTTGATTGACACACGTATCTTCCGGGATGCTAGCCCACTGACCCCAGCCTCCATCAGAGCACGTGACACGCGGGCATTTGCCTATATTTTTGAAAACAAATAAGTAATAATAAGGTAGTAGGAGAGTTTGTCATATCAGTGAACGAATACAGGCTACCACGCAACTTTGGCTAGCAAAAAAAGTAAAAGCGAGTGTATTCCAAACCTTTTGTTCAGATCCGCAGTTTCACAATCAGGTTAAAACAACAGAAGATTCTCAAAGGACTTCCGCTGACCACTAGATAATATATTTAGCTAAAGTCAACTATGAGAGAAGGTCCGTGTAACGTTAACTTAGAAAACAAGTCACTGAGTCAGTATAGCTTTCAAGAGCATCTCTTGGTGAGCTTATAAAAGTTGGTGTATAATCAGGGAAAAGGGGAAGTTAAGGAGCTTTTATTCAGAGGGTTTGTAATTAAGGGGCTTATTTTCAAAGGGCTTGTTAAGAGAGCGTTTTTCCAATCTTTCCTATTTTGTTTCGGGTTGTTCTTGCCCAACAGTAAATTGCACAAGAGGCATTCTGTACTCATGAGTTTAAATATTGATCTTTTGAAACTGGCTTCATTAAAGTTACAATATGTAGAAACAGAAAATAAAATTGAAACATAAGAAATGACCCTTGCTTTTCAAACAAAGAAACCATACTTCGTCGATAAACTGTCAACTTTAGTAAACTTAAGCTTTTTACCACAAATTGTTGGTCTGTTGGTTTAACAATGAAGTTTTCTGGAGAGCAGACGGTGGAAATTTCAACATTGGCAGGTTATATTTTTACAAAGATCTTGAATCTAATTAAAAAAAGCGCTTGCTTGTCGCACTATTGTCTGTTTATTCTTACGTTAACTTACACATAGTTCTAGTTTGTTCAGCTGGAAGTGCTGGACAGTTTGTCAAAAGTCCGTCACAGTGAGACCTCGTCACGTGTTTGATAGGAGAGATGTAGCTTTTACGACGTGTTTGAACCTTGCATCCTTCCCCTGTTAGGTGACTGGACCACTCGCTCCACTCGCTGACGTCACAAGTATCCCGGTATGCACACTTGCCTACCAAATGATTAGAGGCTCATGTTAGTACGGAATTGGTTGTTTCAGAATCCGAGCTTCTAGTCCAAACCGCGAACTCACAGGCAGTTTCAAAGTGGCCCTGCAAGCACTCTACACGCTTCACATTCTATTTGAAAATAATGAAGGCCATTTGTCTTGATTAGCCCTTATGGTTATATACAAGTGGCCTCTTCAATCTGTAAATTTCTTATTTTTTAACATATAATTGTCATATTTCCTGTAAATAATAAGTGTGAATAAAGTTGTTGTTGTAATAAAGCAAAGAGGCTCTCGCCGCCGAATTACTGCACTGGCGGCGTCATAAAACTGAGTCTCTTTTCGTCAAAGAAGAACCTGGACCGAGAATTGGAATTTTGATGACGTTCCTCCAGGAACCCATCTTAAATGGGAACTTTCAATCCTCTTCAAGAAGAACTATTCCAAACCGGCTTACCGTGCCGGAGGTTTGACAGTGTAACCGGCAACGGTAAACCAGTTTACCTTGGGCATAGTTCTTTCAAAGAGAACTAAAACTTCTCTTTTTCTGCATTTTCCAGTACTTTTCCTGTTTTTTTTGAGCGAGTTCTTGGATAAACATCACGGACTATTAGTACCCAGACTGCTAGTCGCGCGTCAATGGGCGAAAATGTTTTCTGAATATTCCGAAATTCGCAACTTTGAGGGTCAAAGGTATCAAAAAATTTAAAATCTGATACTCGAAATTTTTATTGTAAACATGTTATAAGTTTTAGTCAAAATCTCATGGAGGGTAGGGTCACTTTAAATTTGAAAATATAAAGCCCATGAAATCAACAAAAACGGCTTTTAAAGGTTTTCTGTCTTGATTTTTGTTAAGCTATTGAAAAATTTGTTATTGCAAAAGATCACTTCTTTTCAGTAAGACTTACAGTGGATTCTTTTCTCTTTGTAATCTGCTGGACATTTTAAGACACGGCTCGGACACGGCTTGTCAGATGGGACGTAACTGATAGATTTATTATAGCTCACTGTACGTGTCTGCAGCTGACCACATTTCCCAGCTTCTAACACCTTTGGCTGCCATTCCGACCACCTTCCTGGCTTGCACGTGACCTTAGGGCAGCTGCCTGATTGGTTGGAATGATTCATAACAAGAGCATATCACCAATACTTCGCCAAAGTTTTTAGAGAAGTTGTTTATAGCACAATAAAACTGAGCAACTAGAAGGTAAATTAGCAATACGTCGTTGGCCTAAATTCAGTTATCATCTTGTTGTATTGTCTATTATTTATGGAACACCCTAACACAAATTTTTCTATTTTTCTCGGAAGCCATAGCCAAGTGAAAATTTACGCGCTGTACCTAACTGTTCTTAACGTGAGAGTCGATCCAACGCTAGACGACTGTACATTACTATAACCGTGACCATACCGTGACCATGACCGTTTCCGTGACCGCTATCGCGATGTTGCTGTGACTGCGACCATCTCAATCGTTCCTTATGATCGGCTTCTCGATAATGTCATTGGACAGAACAGTGTTGCTTAGTCCCATCCCCCCTCTCTCCCTTACCTCTTTAATGCTCCCGTTACCATCCGAACCAAAACAACATAGCAACAACCCAAAGTCTCCAATAGGGCAAAGTAGCATCAAAGATGATCCATTTCTAAAGAGAATTAGATTAAACTTACACAGCTGCTTTCTGTTCTGTTTCGGCGGGGGACAGCTGTTAACGACTGAGTTACAGTTCTTCACATTGTAAACAGTGGTTGTAGAGAGAGACCTCGTATAAGACCGTGTTCGTACAAGCTCAGAGCACTTTCCTTGCGATGGCACTGCGCCCGACCATTGACTCCATTCACCAAGCTGGCAGCTCGCTTTTTCACAAACACCTAATATTTCATATATATTCATTGTGATGAAAAACATAAGAACAAAGAAAGAAAAGAGAGGAAGGGCCTTCGCCTCTAGTCTTTCCTTTAGATTGGGTATCATATATTTTCGAGTTTTTCTGTGGCGCACGTTCAACATAGCCAACAAATGTGTCTTTCGATTGTTTCCTAGATTGTTTAGATGTTGATTGATACCTTAGTGTTTTATGTGTTAATTTTCAGTGTTATTCTTAAACGTTTTTTGTTTTCTGTTACCATACCTAACAAATTAAGAAGATAAGGAATTGGATGAAAAAACTGTAATCGTAACTTGAAAAAACTCGAGGCGAAGGAAGTCTCAAAGACCCAGTTTTTAAAACCTATTCAATTCAGAGCAGGCTCATACGACATGTACGACATCGAGCAAAATGCCTTTTATCTACCTGTTAACCACCCCATTCAACGTTAAAGATAAGTTCAGTTTAGTTTAGTCTCCTTCTAATCATAATAGTGATAAGTGTACAAAATTCTATTAACATTCGGTTGGTATATATACTTACAGTAAACCTGCAGTTCCTGTGGGTGGGGAGTGCAGTGAGTATGGAGGCCTGCACAGGATCTTCGCATAACCACTTGTAGCTCATGCCTATAGAAAGAGAGCACGGAGTATTACAGCTAACATTACTATAACCGTGACCATACCGTGACCATGACCGGTTCCGTGACCGCTATCGTGATGTTGCAATGACCACGATCGTGACCGTGACCACACCTTGATCACAACCGTCGCTGTGACTGCATTGTGACCGTGACCATAATGACCATTTTTCTGTTACAATGACCGTGATCGAGACCATACCATGATCACGACGTCGCTGTGACTGCCATCGTGACATTACTGTAACCGTGACCATTTCAATGACCACAACCGTTACCGCGATCGCTATCGTGACGTTACAGTTACTGCAATCATGACCGTGACCGTTAACATGAGCGTTGCGGTAACCGCTTTCGTGACTGTGACCATTACTTTGTTCATGACTGTTGTTGTAACGCAATCACGACCGCGTTACTATTACCATGAACGTTGCTGTTACCACTATCGTGAAGTAACTGTAACCACGATCGTGAAACGTGACCTAAGTCGTCACCGTGACCGCTATCGTGAACGTGAGGTCCCATGATTGCCACTTTGAGCATTTCAAAACGTTAACGCCTTCATGATCCTTAATATTGATACTGTAAGCGAAGGTTTTCTCCGTGTTTTTCTTTCAAATAGAAAAATTATTTTTTCACGTTGTTTGCATGTTTTTATTTATACAGTGTAGCGTCAAATCTTACTTGAATGGCTTTGTACGAGTTCGTGTGTGGCAGCCCAACTGATCAACTTGATCCTTGTTCCAGCTTCCCCAATCGCCAAAACTGCAATCTTTATGGTAACTGCACTTTACTGAAAATAAAAAATGTAACTTAGTAAATATCTTAAATTAACAAAAAACAGTTTAAACCTATTTTGAAAAGTTGTCTTTATTTCTCTTCTGCGACCCTAAGCCATCAAGAGTTGAACACGCTAACCGCTCAATCACTGCCCCGATGCATGTACATAATTAAATCAGGTGAATAGAGAAAAATTATCTATTACAAGGTAAAATAATGTAACAAATGCAAGAGCCAATCGCAGAATGTTTTTGGGTTCGAGCCAGTTGCGAGTCAGTATTGCTTTTTGGCACTTAACGGCAGCAACTCGTGAGCAAACATCAACTTTGGACCGGTTTTCTAGAAAATTCGACTTCTTTCTGGCTACACATAGGGCCACATTAAGTTCTCCTCTGGGTAACATCATCCAAGAAATACCTTTCTACCTTACCTTTGCAGTTTTGTGCAAACTTGGCACATCTGTAATCATACCAATACTCGTGCTGCAAAACAACCAAATGTTACAAAATTTATCGGGGCGGAAGCGGAATAATGAATAGCAAATAACGATGGAAAACATTCGGAAACGCCCTAGAATAATGGACTAGTTGCTTTTACTCGGCAATTGCTTTAGGAATAATAAAAGTAATCAAAGTTTTTGAAAATGAATAATGAATAATCGAAAATTTCAAAATGAATAATGATTCATGGGATCAAAACTAGAAAAAATTGTGAATGATTAAGAGCTAATTGAAAACACAGCGATAAGGATTCAAACGACTTGAAGAAACTTGGGCAACAACAAATTGCGTGACCAGCCGGCTCAGGAAATTCCGGCCAAAAATTAAAGGCGCGCGCGCGAGTGTTGGCGTTCGCGCTTTTTAACAGCCAAACAAGAAGGTGAGAAGGGTGAGAAGAAGTTTGTTGTGAGTAGAAGTTGGCTTTTAAAGACAGAAGAAATTGGTTGCACAATGAAAGAATACATGACGGAAAAGAAAAGGTAAAAAAGCAGAAGTACAAGTCAACATGTCGAATGTAAAAGGTAAAAGCCGCTCTTATAAATTAGTTTTAGCCATTTAGGTAGTTGCAGCTCTTCATCAAGGGAAAGTTAAGAGAAGAAAAAGTCGAGAAAATGGCCTTTTTTTCTAAGTCATCCGAGCAATTGTCTTGCCGCATTTTTATTTGATGACTATGCCGTATAATGGTGTGTATTTTATATGAGAACATCTATCTAGTTGAAAAAGTTTGACGATGATCAGTTTATTTCATCCTACAAAAGGTACCAGCCAGTTTCGTTATGAGTAGCACTGTGTCGCCGCTTGGTATAATGAGCTTTTATTAAGATTTTGAGTTTCACCCAAGTTTTTGTACAAAATGCTTTTCTGTAGAAGCAGAGTTAAGTTCAAAATAAAAAAAAATGGCATCTCGTGTAAAAAAATTAAGATTTTGCAGTAAGAAAACTGTCTTACGGCAACATTTCACAGTCGATTCAATTTCTCGCGTCTATCATTTTAACGTAATTTAGAGTGGTATCCTATTATGTGTGCGTTAAAAAAAAGAAATCAAACCAGCATAGAAAGATTGCTTGAAATTTAAGCGCGAAAAGCTTATGTCCTGTCAGCCAACTTTTTCTTTATTGGCAGGCAACAAGTCTTGATTGTTATTCTCAAATAGCAACGCGCGCGAGAACCGTTCCTGGTAACGCGTTAGAAATGCTTAAGAATGAAGTACCCCGATAAACTCGACACTAAAGGTTTTTATCTCACTTACCGCCCTCTCAGTTCGGTATTCGTACACTTCTTTGACCTCCTCGTAACTGCATGACTCTACATAGCATTCTTCGTGAAGATCAGTGTGCCACCAGAACCGGCGCTGGATGAAACTTTTTGCAGAGTTCTCATCAAGAACCAAATTTGTTCCGGTCGCGTTGACTATGCACATACAACGAATAGGTTAATGCGGAATAACAAAACAAAAAATTGCGATGGTTTTTATTTAACTTGCGATATCAATTTAATAACTACAAAATCGTCACAAATTACATCAACAATTTTGAAAATTGATTTTGAATTATTTAACAAGTATTGACTTGCAATGCATTTTAAGCAACAAGAAATACAAAATTTAAAACTTTCCAGATCCCGCCTAGACGGAAAACTCATGCCTGTGGCACTCGGGATAGTGCCCCCCCCCCAAAAAAAAAAGTCCCTGTCGAACTCTTACAAACGATTTGAGCTACATGCTGTATTGCTCAATCACTTAAACTTTTGCATTTTGCAAGGTTTGCACATATTTCTAGTTCTTTTATGTTTTTTTTCATTCCTTCAAGTTTAGAATTTTAGCTACAGTTCAAAGCTCAACGGCAAACAAAATAACAGCCGAATTAATTACTAAAATGTGTTGTTTCGAAAAAAAAACCGCAATAAAAACACACTTAGTAAAGCTTAGCACTAAGCATTTCCGAGAGCCAAACAAACGTATTTACACAGACGCAGACTAAACATTTCGGGTATAAAAACACACTAACCTGATAACTGGCAAAGAGCGACAACAAATATAACGCAAGCTATCCACGTGTTGCCCATTTTGTAAAAGACGCCTTCCGTACCTATATGTGAATGAACAGACTATATTAAAGTCCCTATTAAGCTAATTTTTTTACTTTTGGATTAAAACTGTTGTCATCTGTGAACTCAAAATTCGAACAACCAAAGAAAATTTCCGCAGCTAAGTATGCCTTTTAATAAAAAAAATATTGGAATGTAAATATTGACCGAGCAGGCCGGGGACTGATAAGCTGTGTGGTTTTTGTTTAAAAAATTTCATTTCTGTTAAAAAATGTCATAAAACTTTTAATTCAAACAATTTCAAGGGAATGATTCATTGACTAAAGTCATAGCAATGTGACTATTGTAGCCAGAATTGAATTTTTTGAGATAAAAAAGATTATCTCTGCTTTGTGCCTCGTGCTACGTCATATGCCTCCTGCTGCGTCATCATTGCACGCTTCAAGTCTAGAAAATGCAACAGGAACGGCGAGAAAAGGTTTTATTTCAAAAAATTACTATCATTAAAGGATTCTACTTTTCATGTGGAACCTAAAAAATAAGCTTGATAGGGACTTTACGGCCCATCGTTAGATGTCATTCTAACCTAAAAAGGCGGGAATTCCAGCTGAGTACAATCGACTATACGGGTGGTTCTGCTTCCATCAAAGAAGATGCATTACATGACATAAAGGTGATGGTCGTTACTTGCTTTTAAAAAAACTTTTGTCGGTGAAAAAGTTGCATATATGATTAGATCAACTGAAAATAGATCAGCTGTTCGGTATTTTTAGAGGTTTTTAGATAAAATTCAAGGCTAATTGCAAAATCAAAACTAGCACTTCTTTTTCGGCATTTTTACGTTCTTTTTTTCAAAATTGATGCTTTGAGATATCGAATCTTTTCACGCCTTAGTATTTGGAAGGTTGTCTTTTTACCAGACAAGAATCTTTATCTTTTCATCCCGGATTTACTCGAAGTATACATGACATGCGACAGCCGACAGGGGGTCCGCCGGAATTTTTTTTTGCAATTTCGGGTTAAAAAATAACACGCTGGGCGTTTTTTTTGGCTCAAGAGATCAGTCACATATTATCATAGGTCTTAAAAAATACGTGAATCTTTTGAGTCTTTTATTGCAATCAGTGGATCAAAATAACATTCCTTCGAGCTTTGTTTAAGCAACAGATGGTTTCCGAAAAAAAAAAAAACAACCAATGTTAAGAGTTAACAGAGTCAATGGTAACATAATGTATACTTGTAATCTTTTTCACTTCTGTTGTTTGCGCTATGGCTCATTACTCATTAAATAACCCTTGGACGTCTTGGTGCCTTGGTTTTTTTTCTACGCTCGGTCTGTTGTGATTTTATTTTTTGCTGTAACTGATCCAGTCTGATCTGTGTGATTTTAAACTCTTTATTGTGTATTCGCTGCGCGCGAAAGATTCATGTAGCAATTTTATTTCGTCTTTCTAGCCGACAAAAGGAGTTATTAGATTCGAGCATTAGCTCTTTGTTCCAGCAAATAAGTAAAACGAGAGTAGAAAACCAATTAAGTGTCTTTCGAAAATCAGCGAGGAGATTTTAAAAGTTTTTCTCAGTTACTCTCATTAACAATCTTAACCAGTTTTGGAAGCTATAAATGCTATTCCTAAAAATGTGCAAAATACTTTTAAAAAGTTCTACAATTTGTCAAATCTGTTTCTTCAAACTCGCTTTTAATTAAGACGTTAATTTAAAATTGCGTTTCAGTTCGGTTATTGTAATTAGTCTTTTTGTTTTTGTCACTTTGTACTATAATTTTGTCGGTTTTTTCTTGTTCTAACAGTGTATTTCCACGACTCAGTAAACGAGCTTTTAAAGTTTATCCAAATCTGTTAATCGGAATACTGTTTATGTTGTACATTTTCCACGTTCTTTTTGTTTTTTTCGAAGACCATTTAAATTTCTTGTTTGTGCTTTTCTTTGTTTTCCATAGACCTCTTTGCTATCTTAATTAGAGTTGTAAAGCGCACCGATATGCGTTGCGTTTTGGGTTTTTCGGGCAGCTCACCCCGTAAAATGATTTGTCACATAATTCTCCTTGTTTTTGCGATAAGTAACTGTAACAGTATCGTTGCTGGTCGGTACCAATTGAAAAAAATAATTTACTCGACATATTTGATGGAATAGACACCATCATCCGTAACTAATAGCAAGCAAATTATTGTATAGTACAAGTTTTTAAACTTGTGAAAGAATAAGAGCCCTGTAAATAATATCAGCACACAAAACCTGAACCAGAAGTTACAAAAGAAAGAAATGTAAGGTATAGAGCAAGTGAAAACTAATAAAGCCAAACGTAAATGCGAAGCCGAAGATTGTATTTGAAGCAAAAACTCAAGTAGCTATATGTGTAGAGGAAAGGCAAATAAGTCTTCACAGAACTTTTCGCTATGAATAAAAAGAAGAAAAGATTACTTATAAAATTGAAAACAAACAAAAAGTTGCTTGACCGATAACATACCTCAGATTTTTAGAAGCCCTTCCCCGAGGAGAACCAATATACCTCATGCATTAAAGAGCAATTAAAAAGAAGGCAAAACATACGCAAAATGCAAAACAGATTAAAAAATATTTCCCCAATTAGCATCAATCCCATAGGGTCAGTAATGTGTTGAAATCAAAGACTTATTGTTCCGATATGTTGGATGTAGCACGCACAAGTGCGCACTAAAGCTACGGATTTGCATACATCATTAAGGAAGTAAAGCGAAAATTTATAAGGCCAAACAATCGCTAAGCGTAGAACTTATGTTTTGTTGTTTATTTGTCGGTTTATGTTTTTAAGATCTTGCGCGCGGCTTTATTCAATAATGCTCCAGCAGCATTACCCGCTAACTGAAATAAATTGTGCAGATTCAACATGATTATCTATTCAACGCCAACTATTAAACACAAAGAAAATCTCCTGAGAGTCTTATGATTAGAGAAAAGAGGTGTTTATGTTTACAAAAAAGGGGAAGCACAAGAAAAATTGATTTTTTTAGCAACTTGATCAAACAAACTTTAGGATTGCGAGTTCAAATAAGTTAAGATTTCATTTCATCATCATTTCTGTAATGCTTTCAAGTACCGCCTAGCTTCAATACAATCTTCACTACTTGCGTAACTAAGGCGATAAAAACATTCATCTCACCATTTTGCAAATTTTGCCGATGCATGTATATCTGGGCAAGGAATGGGTATAAAAAAAATGGGTTTATGATGATTTCAAGTCTAACATACAACATACTAAGATACACTGCAGCTCATGTCACTGCAGCTAACCGCTGCCTGGTTAGCCTAGTTGTTAAGGCGCCAGTCTTTCGTGCGGGAGGCCCGGGTTCGATTCCCGATGCCGGACTTTCACTCAGGGTCTTAAAAAAACTGAGGAGAAGGTGCTGCCTTTGCTCTAACATCTGCAAACGGTTAGACCTTCGCG
>JAOBAT010075388.1:0-20755 GCA_026413305.1 Hydrozoanthus tunicans | reverse complement strand
GAATTAAATGCTGGTAACAATTGTTCGCTAGTTTATTTTAATGTAAAACAAAGATTTTTAATCCTACCATTGAAAACCGAGACGGCCCACTTTGTGTTGTACTGTGTCTGTGTTGTTATTACGTGGCTCTCGGAAAGAAGTTTGTTGCGGTCTTCTTCTGTTGTCTCAACAAACCGCTTTTTAGATTTTAGTTCTTTTTCAAAATGAAATTGTAAAGAAAAATTTGGTAAATCTATCTCTTTTATTTCTGTGCCCATTTTCGCGACTGGCGGACACAGGTCAGTGACGTAACGGAAGCAATAAAACCACAGTGTTGTTTTATCGGGAATTAAAACAACGCTGCACAGCCAATCAGAGCACGCGTTATATCTGCTTTATTTTATAATAGGAATTATAGTGTAAGATTAACAGTTTTTAAACGGGTCATGCAAGTCATAGCAGTTCACTTTGTAAGCAAAATCGATTTAATTTTTTTTCGGAAGGAATAAAAGTTATTTGAAGAAGTCAATGAGGTGGGAAGAGCATTACATACTTTAGCACCTTGAAAAAAGACTTTAAATTGTTTGATGTTTGTTCGAGGGTCGAAGGTCGGAGGCAGGCCTAGTACTGTTTTTATGTATTTGACTACTAGTTTGAAATAGTTCTAAAAAAATGGACGGAAGTAAGTGGTTTTGAAACGTATACATAAATTTTCCAACATGCAAGGAATTAATCTGATAAATATCGAAAACCTATATAAGGATAAGCGCTGAATTTTGTTAAAATCTGTTATGGTTTAACTGATGAAGTCACTACTCGGTTACGACAAACTTGCATTTTTTAAAAAATCTGCTGTCAATCCATAACCCTTTGGATGAGTTTTATACTATTGTAGGTATCCTCGGTTAACAGATCATGCTTAGCTGTATGCTACGCATGAATCATTAACCATAAATTGAGATTATTCTTCGGTTTGCTAAACTCTTTGTATTCAGCGTTATCAAGGCGACGAATAAATGCTAGGACAATTTCTATACACGCAACTGACAGAAGAGATAACTGTTTTAAAACAAAATAATCAAGCCCATGATACATGACGTCATGGGAACTAAAATTCATACACAATGTCAGCTAACAATAATTACAATTGCCTGCTAAAGGATAGAGAGATGCTACAGGGTACGTAAAACAAGATATTTTTGTATGACTTGAACTTTGTGTTGATTGTATGGGATTTAGAACTTAGAAAGATACACCCAAAAAGTAGATTTCTCTAATACTGGGCGGCGCGGTCGCGGTTTAGAGCCTGCGCAGATGGCATGGCGTCGGGATAAGATAAGTACTAAGAGAGCCGGCTGTTGTGATACTCATTTCAGATACCGACAACACGTTATTAACTTTAATTAGAACAAGCATTGTGGGTGATAACGATCATTTGATAACTAACGACGCAATAACAACTTGAACTAGCCAATTAGAGGTTAGGAAAAATTGCTGACAAAAATTTCGTCAAAGTCCATGTGAAGGAATATCCTTAGCAACCCGCTGTCATTTTTCCACAATTGTGGGCTCGTTTATTCCTCGGAGGCATGGATTCGCCCTTACTCGGTAAATGTTCCACCTACTGTATCCAGCAATCGTTAATAACCCTTATTTAGTGATGTTGCTTTTTGCTAGATATAGTTCACACAAAAGTAATATTTTTAAATCAATCTTTTGTTTTGTTTCTGCAAATGTGATTAAAGTGAACGTCGCTCTTTCTTTTTTCAAGGTCGCCTTACTATAAACGAATTGAAGTCGAGCCCAAGAGAGGTGAAAGCTCTCCAGGGAATGAAGGCCACTATTACTTGTGCGTTCGCAGATGGGGTGCCACCCTACGAGATAAGCCTGAAAAGGCGGGGAAGGGTGCTTTTGCGCGAAAAGACGTCGAGAAAGCACCAGATATCATTTGTTGTCACGGCATTGCCAAGAAACCTGGGACGATACACTTGTCGAGCTGTGGATGCAATTGGTCGCTCTATAAAGAGAGAAGTTATGTTGGCCAAAACTGGTAAGATAAGAAGTGGAGACTTTACTTTGCTTGCTTCTCACTTCGACTGTATGAAATTTTTGGTCTCAAATAATATTTTGATAAGTTTGCGTCCATATGTACTGCTCAAATTTGATAATTTTGTGCATCAGTCGAAAGCAAAGATTTCCACGGTTTAAATTTCCGGCGTACGCCGCCATTTTGAAATGTGACGTGTTGTGGTTGCAGTGCCAGATGAATACAATAGCAATGTAACTTTTACACAATGAAAAAATGCCAGCTAAAAGTAAAGTCGAAGAAAACTTTTCAGTTTAAGATTTTTATGTCTTATGCAGCACTTTTATGTAAAGAAATAGAAAGCGAGCCCGTGCGCTTTCTTTATTAATAGAACCAGAAAGTTCTATTAAGTAGAAAGAAAGTTTAGAAAGTTCACGAAAGAAGTGCTGAGAGAAAAACGAACCGCATTACAAGTAATTTTATAATTGAACAGAGCAAGATGGGCTTATTTCTACTTCTTTTATATAATACGCTACGAGAGCCATGTCAAAAAGAAGATTTTTTTATTGTACATCAAATTACAAAGCAAACAGTTTTTCATTTTCAATCTTGACTTAGTTCACTGACTTCTTTTTCGTAGACAACTTTGTAACAATCCTTAAAACCAAGTCAATGACGTAAGCAAAGAACAAGACAATTGGGAAATTTTTATTACTTTCAACAAAAGAAACCATTTCGTCGAGTACTTCATATTTTTCGTAAGGGATTTCGTTGAGCTAGCTCTGACTTAATGACTGCAGCAAACTGCATCTTTTCGTTTTTTGTTTCCCAGTTTAATACCTAAATAGGCTCATTTTTATTTGTTATCAGATTTGAATTGTAATTTTGTATGATTTCACTGGCTAACATGTTTTCTACAATGAAAAAACTGATTATTTGCAAGCAATAAATGTTGCGACGGATTTCGATTCAGTGTTGTGTGAGACTTTCAAAAGCGTTCCGTGTGCTCTCTTATAGAGCACGGTCTTTTGCGCTCTCGACCAATCAGCGCTCGAGATTCACTGGGTTTGTTTTATAATACTTGTTATAAGGCATTAACACGTTTTTTTCCTCCAGAATTGAGCGAGATTTCTTATGGAAAGCTTGGAGTTGAGTGCCTCACAGGACAAATCCTTCTAACACTGAAGAAAAAAGACCATCCTTGGATTCACCCTGACCACATGAGTATCCACCTCAGCGATGACCGCTGTACACCGTTTTACTTCAACCGCACTCTTGTTCTGCTCAAGGTTCCTCTAGCTAGTTGTGGTACGCGCTTTTACCAGACCGGAGGTTTTATAGTTTATTACAATAAACTAATTGTTAGCCAACGCCATTCCTCCAGACAAGTAATTTCAAGACTCCCAGTGATCGAGTTTCCCTTTAAATGTGAGTATCAACGAAATGGAATTGTTGGCAGTTCATAAGACTAAGAGAACAGCCTACATACACGCTGAGGCTGCAAGATATTATAAAAAAAATATGCATAGCTACCCAAGACAGAAAAAAATATATAATACTTTAATCTTATTTTGCTTGATAAAGAACGGGGGCTCCTGTGGCCAGCAAGGGTTTTGGTAATCAGGGAGAACAAAAAGATACATAGCTGGAATGAAATTTTTCCAAAGATTGCATCAATTTTTATGGAGAATTTACGGTGTATTACAGATGAACTTAATGCGTTCTAAACCATGATTCTGATCAACAGTAGTTTATATGACTGTCCGTAGTGGGGTTTGGGGCTCGACTAGCCATTGAAATCAGCAAATTATACATTGAAAAATATATAATAGCGTGTTTAGAATTTCCGAGAACCTTATTGGTAGGAAGACTATCATTGTCACGATTGCATAATTGTTCCTTTTTTCGCTAATCAGAATTAAACCACTTTCCAAAGTCTGACAGTGACATGTTGTCCATGCTGAATGTTTAAAAAATGAACAGATCTCGATCGCCTCAGAGCAGTCAAAGAACAAAAACAGTTATAGAAAGAACAAAACCGACAAAGTCTTCCGACAATTATGCCAATTACGCATGCTGTATATAAACTCGTTCTGGTAACACCGTATATTTGGAATTGTTTTTTACAAAGCAAAATTATCCGCCCGCAAATTCTAGTGTTGGCACGTAATGATGCAGCGTTTGCCACAAACAGTTGCCGGCGAATGTTCTCTATATATGTCTAACGTTGAATGCATGGGTGATAAATAATGGCTCAAGGTCACACGCACGCGAGCTGCTTCCCATTTCGTTGATTAAAACTCTTAACGTTTCCGCTTAGTTTTATCTAGAAAGGTTCTTAAACAAATCTGATGCCATCTTACTTCTAACAACAACAACAACAACAAGAGCAACAGCAATAATAGTTTAATGTTTGTGAACCAGTAAATTACATTTTTACCGTCCAGTCGGAAAATAGCTTATCTACTCTAGGCCGACTTTGCGAGGGATGTGATTGGGATTTATGTAAAAATACAAATTACAAATGTACTAGCAAGTCTGAAAATAGCTACAGCACCTAACATATTTAAGATGTTCAAGCATAAGCTTTAAGCTGGATAAGAGTTTCTTTCTACAGATCCACTCTACATGCAATAAAAGAGTTATTTTGGAAACAAGAACAGGTGTCAAAATTACCTTTTCTCATTGAATACGTTATCGTTTTTGACATTTTACAAAAAAAGTCTAACGAGAAAGGTTCACTAGGGCTAGTTATGTACCTTCGCTGTTTGTGCTACCCAATACTAAGTGTTTTTACAGTTTTTCTGAGATAAATTAGTTCTCTATGGTACTTGGGTCCTTTCATACCCAAGAAATAAAACACAGAAGTGAACTGTGGAAAGCTTCGAGAGAAAAATCGTGGAGTATTTAATCCACACTTTTTTTTTTATAACAACCTTTTTGTATAAGAGCTTCAATCTAAAA
Source organism: Hydrozoanthus tunicans (assembly GCA_026413305.1). Taxonomy (NCBI): domain Eukaryota; kingdom Metazoa; phylum Cnidaria; class Anthozoa; order Zoantharia; family Hydrozoanthidae; genus Hydrozoanthus; species Hydrozoanthus tunicans. The sequence goes on along the minus strand of JAOBAT010075388.1, from coordinate 15,786 downwards.
TTCAAACAAAAGGAATGGTCGAGAATATGTTTTTTTTACAATACTACAAGAATCACTTATATTGGCCAATTTATTTTGTTTATAAAGTCACTAAATTTGCGACACTAGCGCTAATTTGTTACGTAAAGTCGGTGAATTAAGCGGTTAAAGTTGATTAGCAACAATATCAGGAAATGTTAAGTGGTCTTTTTATTTCGTCTATATATGGAATTGGCAATGAGGGTTACCTTTTATAGATATTCCACGTTTTGGAAGATCAAGAAGTAGTATTACTCTGTAGCTTAGGCCACTCGAAAAAAATATTCCAGTTTATCATCAGCGCGCAAAGTGCCAGCGCATTGTTAATTTTTTCATACTTTGAATAAAAGAAATATATGACAAAAGAGTCGTGAAATATTTTTCCTGTTGCAAAGCAATGAGTAGAGTGAGAAATAGTTCGCTAGGCAGTGACATTTAGTCCCAGTATGTGTTGCCAGTGACCAAGCAGTGAAAAGTTTTGAGTTCTAGAACATGTAAGAGAAGAAGAACATCATGTTTATCAGAGAGTTCATTGAAACTTACTCGTGCAATAGTTGTGTCATATAATATGGACCGTGTCACAACTTAATTTGCTAGAATTTGGCTTGCTAGTCCACAAAAGTATAAAACCTGAACAAAACGTGACAAAACACCCGCATTCACTGAATTTTGGGAAAATTTTGATAAAAAACCGAGATATTTTTTGAATGGCCTTGGTGTTTTGTCCAATATATAATATATATTGTATTTGGTTTATAATGCCACATGTTTAGGCTAATTTACAGTCGGCTTGCATAACCCTGTTTATATGTCTTAGCTCACTTTGATACTGTATTCATTTGCATTTTAAAAACCAATATCTTTGGGTATTTTTAAGTATTTTGTAAGTTTCTTTTCCTTTCATTAAGAGGTGGGTTTTTTTGTGCCGCGTGTGTTCATATCGTGTGACCCTATGGTGAATGTAAGCTTTGTCTCGATTCCCTTGTTTGAATATATCCTAACTATAGTACAACATAAATATATAAACATTTACTGTCTCAGAATCACATCTTTGTTTAAAGCACGCACATTCAATTTGAGTCAAAACAAACTTACGTGCGTGTTTTTTCAAAGGGTCAGATGCCTGTGGTCATGACCCACTCATGATTTGGAAGTTTCAATGTTTACAAAGATGAAGCTATATTGATTTGCATCCGTTCGTTCATCTTAGCTGACGGTGTTTGTTATCAAACAATGTATCACACGGTGTGGCTCAAAAAGGCCAAATTTGGAATGTACATTCTTTGACAAGGACAGGGATCAAAAGCAAGGAAAGGCAAGAGGGGTGGGGTGGGGCGCGCATGCGCATGAATTCTTGGCAGTCACGGTTTCAAAATAAACTTACAATTTTATTCCCATTGCCCTTAGGGCTCAAGCAACAAGCTCTTTGTAATTTAAAGCTTTTAATATCACACAATACCTAGTTCCTGTTCTGTTGGGGTTTTATAGCCGCAGGTCAGTTTCTTCGGTTTGTTTATTTATTTACGCAATGTTTGTATAGATGTATCCAGTTTAACAGAGGTGGTTTCAAAGGGGCTCTGTTTAAACTAGTAAACTTACGGAAAAAAAGATGTTTTACTATAAAAAATTATAATATTACAGAATGATCAAAGAAAAATACCGATACACGTACAATGTTGAATAAAGTTAAGCTAGTTTGTGAGATTTTAAATTTGGGTACTTTTCTCCTGTAAAATCCTAATTCGGATCCCTAATTCCAAAACTGGATTTAGCGTTCTTTTGACGAAGAATTTCATGAATCGATTTTGGAGTGCAATCCAAGCAATCTACTCCCGAGATTGGATTCTTCGGATTCAACCCGAAACCGGTTCCAAATTCGTAAGGTCTACGTTCCTTTTGACAAATTTTTGTCTTATGCCTACTACGTGTGGTTGGTTAAGATCACATGCGCAACAAACAACCAAAAAACTTATTTCAGATTTTCCGTTCAATTATCACAAGATATCCAAATAATCCAGACCTTAGGAATCGGGATTTGGATTGAACAAACCGGGAACGTACCCCTAGATATTTTTTTAAGCCAGTCTTGAATTTGGTTAAATCATGAGTCCTCCATAGGCCACTGAACCTAATGAGAAGTTCTGGCATTAAGTTGTTTTCCAAAAAAGGCGGACGGAGCAAATCTCTCTAGCGTGTATCATATGGGTGAAAGTCGCCTGAGGGAATAAACTCACTTAGTAGATGAGGTGGAGCTAGGTTATGCAAACACTTATAAACTAACATGCACTTTAGATAGTCCCGACGGGAAAGAAACGAAGGCCCGCTGAATAAGCGCGACACCTTTGCCTTGGGTTATGTGATTCTTAACCAAATACCCTACGATTAAGTTCCTCGCATCTCAAAAACAGGCTGTGTAGATAGAGTTATATGATATATAGTGAGCTGTCGTGGAAAATGATTTGAATTCTCAGAGAGCCGCTACAAGAAAACTTTGGGTTATCTCTCAAAACTGGTCAGTTTTGCACAGTTTTCAGTGATCAGCGGATGTTTCGGCTTTCCTAGTTTGTGTGTAGGAGGAATAATTAAAATCGAAGCGCTTTTGAATATTGGGCCTTATAAATTAAAATGATTCGGGTGTTAGTTGAATCTCGGAAGTTTCAGTTCTTCCTAGTTTCTGCTGTTTGCCCTCAGTTAGGGCGGAATGCGTTTCCAGTTTTCCAGGAAAGGGAAGAAGGCTTGCAGGAGAAAGAGGAAGATTTGCGTGGAAATCAATCGTTTCTTACTGATATTTGGTCTAACATTTATAAATGTTCGAGTATTAACTCGCTGCAGGCTTTAGCAGAAGTTCAAATGTTTTGAATAGATCAATTCAAACGAATAGCGCTGTTTAATGTGTACAATATTGAAACACTTATACAATACAATACAATAACATTTATTTGGTTCCCCTGGGGATCTACATAACAAATTTACAGCAAATTGTTTCAACTAACTACTAATAATAATTATAAAGTTGTTTAAAAGTATATTTTAAACCTTAGAGTTAGAGGACTACACCAGCTAAACTATATAAGGAAATAAACTAACTTTACAAATGATATCTGATAAAAGCTAACTACAAGAATCCTGTGATAAAAATCTCCTGAGTAAAAACGATTTAAAGTGTAATTTAAAGGATAAAAGAGACTTACATTGTTTAGTCTCAGCAGAGATAGTGTTCCAAGTTTTAGCGCAACGGTATTCGAATGACTGCTGACGAGTGCATTATGAATAAAGGAAGAGTTTCGAGTACTGTATAATGAATTTGAGATCTTTGAAAAAACATACTGACTAGATAGGAAGGTGCGAGATTGTTAAGGCACTTGTAAGTTGCATCTTTGAGAAAGAGGAGGTCTGTGATGGGGAGAAGTTTCATATAAGTTGCTCAAGGGTAGGCGTGGTATGATTAAATTTCTTTTTTCCTGATAGTATACGAGCTGCAAAATGCTGTACAAGTTGGAGTTTGTGAATGTTCAGTGATCAAAGACGCTTTAGTGAAGGCGATGTGCCCTTTTACTACAGTGCAGCGAGGAATGTGCTTTCGTGTGATTTTACTGAATAAGACAGCATGTCATACGTCTCAATAGAGAAAAATGAAAGTATTTTAATATGCAATGATTACATACCGCGAGAGAGGGCACTTTTTCGAGTAAATACGATAACAATCGGTCTGAAAGCTGCAACCACTCATTGGTGACTGCAAAGTATTTTTAAGCACTTTTTTTTATTTATCTTTAGTACTAAATTTGAATATTTATTTTTCATGTCATTCGTCCTTTACAAACACCCTATGATCATTTTAAAAATAAATGCTACCCTTGATCTACCCCTCGACCCTCGATCCCCGACCCTCGACAAATAACTAAAATCTTACCTTGGGAGACAAACTGACTAGTCTTGTAAATGCACTTGTATTTTTAGCAACAGTTATATATAACGATGACTGAATTGATAAAAAAGATATGCAGGGATCGCGGAGCTGTGGGCGGTCTGGATGGCTATACCTCAACCAATAATTTTGCAAGAATGTGCTTCTTTTAGCAAATAGACTTAAGTAACTGCAATTTATTCAGCGATTTTGACGGACTGTGTTAAGAAATGAAAGTATGCCCGGTAAGATAACTTGACAAAATTTTATTTGGATTGACAGAAAGAAAAACGCCTTTCCGGCGATCTTAGAGTTCGAAATTACAAAATTTTTCGCTACGCGTCAACTTATCCCCACCAAATATACTCCGCGGTCCCTGAATTTTTGTATTTCTAGAAACATCAGTTTTATAACGACGGTTAAATTAATCAAAAAGGTAGTTACTTGATCTATTCAAAAATGATATTTGTTTGCTGTTTGCCAGTTTGAATAAAAACGTGATAAATATAAACTTATACATTTCGGGTACCTCGATACCAGAGCTATATATAAAGAATTCATTAAATACAGTCGCCATTTATTTTCGGCGGCTATCTCGAGTGGGACAACAATGGTTGATATGCCCTAGAAAATTCAGTGTGCTCGTTAATTCCTTTATCTGAGTGCATGTGTTTCTAAGTCTTTGTCTTGAGCAGCGCTGTATAATTTGTACGACTACCGTGTGTAATTGCCTTAAAGCGTGTTCTTATATGGCTAAAAAATTAGCAGCGAGCGTTCCCAGGTAATATTCAGCGTCCCTAGAACTCACAAACAATGATGATATAAAAAAATTTCTGTCGTCTCTCTCACCACTGAGTCGCATGGACTACTTTATCTGTAATGAACCACTTCTGTGTTCGCCTACTGTGAAATAATATCGAGAGAGACTAGAAGAATTCGAGACAAAGAACTTTCGAGAATTCTTAATCCTTGAGTGTTTGTCACCCTACGCAAATATGGAAAAAGGTTTCATAAATTTAAATATTAGCTAGACGGTATACATAGTGACGTCAAATCGGTGTTTACATGTGTGTACTGTCAGCATGTACACACCTATCGGCGAATAGGAACGCACGTTATATGTTTGTTATTTTATAAGAGTATTTATATTTAGCGTGGTTTTTGTTTACGGATTTAGTCTTTCTCAATGTTTGCCTATTTTCAACGTTTCGGAAAATGTACTAGCATAGTATTTTGCCCTCGAACAATTTCGTATCGTCTGTCTATAGGTTATTTCCTTGTTATGTCAATGTCAGACTTGCAAAAGTCGCTTTATATAACCCAGGCTTCCTGTTTAACTCTACTCACTGGTATTCAGATCAACACTTTGGTATTGGGATGGTGTTTGTTTAGTTCGTTCCACTTCAAGGCGGTATGTTTCTCTCTCGGCCGCGTGTCCTCATATAACTGAGTTCTGGTTTCCTCCCTTTTAAATTTTGTTCCGAACCATATAACAAAAGACATTGATAAACATTTGATTATTTTAGAAAATCCTAGCTTCTTTCTGTTTATTCTACCAGCCAGTTATCTAGGGATTTATTGGAGGGATATCAGTGGTGGAAAGGGGGGGGGATCAAAGTGTTAAAACCAAACAGTAGTATGAATGTTGTCGAATAAAATCGCGACAGGCCAACTAGTTCGGTATCAGTTTTCAACGTTTCTAAGTTGTTAAAATCCGTCGAATTCGTCGTAGTTGATGTTTGTTCACCGCCAGTTCAGGCCACAAGAAATGCAGTTATGTCATACAAATTTTCCGGTTCTAGAATTTTGAATGGTCAAATACTTCGTTTATTAATTGAGCCAGCAAAATATTATTTGTTACATGGTGAATAATTGCAGCTAAAAGTAACTTTTATCGAATTAGCGTAGGAATTTTTACCAAAGGTAAAAAGACGCCAAACAGTTTAACTCCATCAAAAACGTGTACGTACAAAATGAAACGCGATACCTCAGCGGGAAATGAGCAACAGTGTTATTCTTGGCCTCCATCCCAACCTGAAGAAGTTACGCCATTCCGGTTCCGCAAGCCGCTTCAGCAAATTGATAAGTTAGCTAGGAGTCCGAAATATTGGCTGAGTTGTGGCCACACTCCAGACTGGTTAGCATTTTGTAACAGTCCATTCGAAACATGCCTCAAAAAACGGAAAATAATTTTGAGTAAATTACGTCTAGGAGAGTTTCTATATTACTTATATACAATTTTGATGCTAGAAGCATTCCATGCTGTTTGAAGTAACATGAAGTTCAAGATAACTTAATAAATTCCAAATTGTAAAGAAAAAATATAACGTTTTGCTGTAGTAAGATCGCCTTTTCTCTGTCAGTAATATTTGCCTAATTAATGGGCAACCTTTGTGAATTATGAAATATAAACAAATGAATACAGTTGTTGTCGGAAAAATAGATTGAAGATTGCTTTTGTTTTATATGTACAAATAGATTGACAGAGTGCAATTTTCTTCACTCATCTGTAATCAAAAGCTATTGAGTATGAGAAGCATCAATCTCTTTCAACAAAGAACAGGTTTTAGGTATCTATTGAACTGGCGTTCAAACACGGAGCGCGTATTCATTTTTTTCGAAAGGTTGAAAATACGAGTGTTTCACAAGTTTAATGTGTCAGCAAATAAATATCGTGAAACGGTAGTAAAAGCAATTCGCTACATTCTGTGATTACCCGTTCGAAACCGTTACCTTGTACGGTTATACAGTTATAAATAGTCGCGGAACTGGCGGTTAAGTCCGCCCATGAATGTCACTACATATAAAGGCTTTCTATTGCCAAAGGCTATACTGAACTACAAATCGATTGTCGTTGAACGTCATCGAAACGTACTTGCAATTGGAGCACGCTCGTGTGCTTACACTCGCTGATTGACTGAAGGTAAAATACTTGTCTTTAACCTACATGAGTTTAAGACCTGTTTTAAACGTCGAACTTCACGTGTGCCGAATGTAGTGCTAATGAGCAAAATTTATTGTTCTAGCTCATTTACATTAGATTCGGCACATGTGAAATACGACGTTTAAAACAGGCCTAATCCGTACAAACACTTTAAATCTGATCTTTTAGTAGTTTGAGAACTTAAATACTAGTAATTAGATTAGGTAGATCCAAGAGGGGATCTTTTAATGGCTTTACATTAAGGAACAATCAGTGATAGGTTTTGCACTCTACGCTGCATCCTATACTACGAACACAAGCTACAGAGTCAACAAATTAGTTTGTAAACAAGGCCTGTGTTATACATCTGTTATGCTATGTTATGATTATGTATATGCTTTACTATGATAATCTTTAAGTAATACTATTTTGTGTTTTGTTATACTGTTTCTTTTGTACTATGTTATGTTTGTGTTGTGTTGTATTAATTTGTTGTGTTGTGTTGTATTAATTTGTTTTGTTGTGATGTATTGTTGTGTGTTGTGTTGTGTTGCGATTATGTTATGTTATGTTATGTAGTACGTAAGACATTTTAGTACTATTTCAGAAATAGTGCCACTCTTTTGTAATTGTGTTGTTTTTTTTTTACCACGAACAAACGTTTTTAGCTTCGTTATTATCTTGAGATAATTAAGTTAATCTTCCTACAACCAAGGGAAAAGGTTTCTCTCTCTGCACTCCTCAGTTAAGCCTGGTTCACACTTGTGAGATAAGCATAAACACAAGCACAAGCATAAGAAAAAGAAACATTTTCCTTTCTTTTGTGCTTGTGCTTATCGTTTTGTCGTTTGTTTTACCAGTGTGAACACCTGTAACAAGCATAACTTAGGCATTTCGTTACCAATCCACTTTGCGCATGCGTATTTTTCAGTTTCTTGTGCTTATTTCACGTGTGTGAAAATCGGTTCCTTGTGCTTGTGTTTATCTCACAAGTTTAAACCAGGCTTTAGAGTTGCTTGTTTTATTGGAGATTTTTCTACGTACCATTATCAAAGAAAACTTCTGATGTTCAAAAGTATTCTTTGTTTGTGTTTCGATTTCAAAGCCAACGGATTTACGTTTCCACTGCTTCGAGTCTTGGTACGGGAATAAAACTCATCGCTCCGGTACAGCACTAAAGAAAGAGTAGTCTCCCTCTTTTAACTATAGAAAAAAGAACCGGAGTGAGCTTTTGCCGGCCCGAGAGCCTTATTGGTGACGTCATATTATGAAGCTCGAGCCCAGGGGTTCTTCACTTTCTGGTGGGGGAGAATAAACCACGAGAGGAAACCGGGGCAAACTAGTATTCAAACAAACATCGAATTTTATGATTTACTAATTACATTTGTAAAGCTTTCACAATATATCAAAGAGTAACAACGTCGTATTAGTATTAACAATGTAATCATGCGGGTTCAAGTATTGGTCGTCAATTTGTTGGTAAGATACGTCTAGCAGACGCTAAGAATGTGTCTATCGTGCATGCGAATCACGGATTAAATAGCTTCCAAAGTTCTGTGGCGACCTTGCCAGTAGTACTGATTTACTTTAGAGCTATCAAAGCTTAATGATTTTGTTATGAAAGTTACTTGAGCGGTGTAAACAGCGCGCGCAGCAAATATATCGCGGTCGACCAGTGCATGCGTTTGAATTGCACGAGATCGATGTTAATCTTACACTCAAAGCACTGCGACTGAGTGTTTCAAAAACCTTTTACTAATTAAAACACATCGATCTAAATCTTTTTTATTTTATAGTTTTCTCACTCTCTCACTGTTTTCAGTAAACGGTGTTACTTTTTCTCACGAAGTTACAAATGATTAAGAAAGATAAGAACATATTAGCATAGGACAAAAACTCTTGACACTTATGATATGCGTTCAAGAGAGCTATATGTCCTTTTTCGCATCAACTGGTCGGCTCCACTTATAAGATATTCGGAAGTTACGACAATAGAGAGCAAATTAAAAATATTGCATTCGTCCTCCCACAAGATAAAATTCTAAATGTAAACTAGATTTGGACAAAGGAGTTTATGCACTGTAAACCGCACCCAGCTCACTCATTCGTATCCACAGGGGAGCTGTATGCAGCTATTAGGCGCGCTGGCAATTAAAGTACAGCATTGTGTGTAATATCACAAAGGTTTTACAATAACGAACATACATAAATCGATCTCTGCCCTTGAGACGGCAAGTCCTAAAAACAAGTTAAACGACAGTATCTTCTGGTAGGACACAATTTCTCTCTTTAGCGGGAGCTTAACTTTGAAACGACTCGGTTTATTGAGTAATTTGACGTAGAACTGTTCGTTAATCAAGTTTAGTGTTTGTGGTTGTTGATTCCATTCATGTCGTTGCTAATATAGCGTGAAACAAAAAAGAGGCTCTGGAATATTCCGCAGTTCAAGCTCTCACAAGATTGCGGATAAATATAAGACGGTGTACACAACCAGAACGTAAACCAGATCACTTTCGAAGCTGCTGTGCTGTGGACTATCAGGCTGGAAGGTAAGCTTAAGCAGTTAACTATACAAGACTTGTTGTGTTATCTAGCAAAACAACTCATTTGCATCTCTAAGATTCAACTGTGAAAAAACGCCGGCTTAATAACATTTTATAAAAGCTACCCGACCGAGTAGACATTTGTTTATTCCGTTTTGCTTTGTTGTGTTTCTGTCTGTAGATCCAACGAATAAAGGTAGGCTTAACTTTATTGCGATCACTCAAGTGTCTTTTACAATGTTCTTCCAAACTATATGCTGCCCATTTTCTTCTCAAAGCAATCATACTGTAGACCTTTCAGAGCTATGAAGAATAGTTCCAGAAGTTATCAAGTAACATAAATTCATTGTTAGCAGTTTCTGAGTTTCTAAGAATACCATAGAATAATGATTTCATTTTAGAATTAAAATTACGAAACACTGCAAAATAACTTTTGCATCGAGCCGTCTTAACGCCTTCCATGGTTTTGTCCTTTATTCGATTAGATAACTTTTTATAGGTTTTTAACTTTGACTCATTAACTGGAAAGATTGTAGCATATAAAAACATGCAATTAGTTTTTTTCAACCATATTCTGAAAACAATGAAGTTTTTTATTATTCTCTATTTAATCGGTGCTCTTTGTAAGGGGCTTTCTCAGACGTTTTGTGTTCGCTGGGGCTTTCAAGTTTGTCTCCGATACTTGCAAGCACTTAAAAATATTGACGAACGTTTAGTATGCGAATTCGCAATCATGAAAGAGTTAGAATTTTTCAAGAGTTGGGTTTCTTAGAAAAGTATTAGATTAACTGTCTTTTCTAACTAATAATCATAGCTTAAATAACTTTTTCGCCCTTTGAATAAAATGATAGCTTAATTTTCTTGTTTCATGTTTTTTGCTTGTCCTCCTTAAAATACTAGAAATATACCAAGATTGTTAGAGTACGCGATGGCCTTCTTAACTTGTCACGTAAACGCTAAGTCATCGGCAAACCCGTCATTAACCACACGTGAGTGAAAATAATAACTAATGAATGATTAAACGATTATTTTAATGGAATTGACAGACAGTAACAATAACGAAATGACAACCAACCACGGTATAAAAAATAAAATGACAATAAATGATGCCAATAATATATAAAGAAGACACCGGCATTTACAATGACAATATCAACATATTGAGAGGAATAACAATGGCATAAATTGTAAACGATTTTTTTTTCCAATGACGTCAAATCTCGCTCCCTGTGAAGAAGGCAAAATATTTTCAAGAATGTTTAACTTTGAGCTTGTTGACAATTTCTTCGAAATGATCAGTCAGGAAAAATCGACAGTAGATTCCGAACAGTATTGTATCACCTTGAGTTAATATTGGAAAATATTGCCATCGGTCGTACGCTTAAGTGGTATTTAATCCCTGCACGAAACTCTGCATGGTCTACAAAAGAAACTCTAACCTATAATTAAAAATTAGAACTGCAGTAAAAATTTTACATGGAAGGCTTTTTATGTCAGTTAGAGAATTGTGTCGTTCAACCTTGCAATTATATTCTAGTTTATTTTCTGATTGAATGTTATTTGAAATTAATGTGAAGTTTCCAATTTTTAACTTGTTGTAGCCATTGCTTTAGTTTACTCTTACAATTTAAACTGACAAAACAGGACAAAAGCGATTCTTTAATTTCCACTAAGTATACTCTTTCTCTTACTCTTACTCTTACTCTTAATCTTACACTTACTCTTACTCCTACTTTCATTCTTAATCTTGCTCTTACTCTTACTCTTATTCATACTCTTACTCTTAATCTTACTCTTACTCCTTCGGTTTCGCTCTTGTTATTCGACGAACTAATTGTTTTCTTTTTTTTTACGTTCAACGTCATAGTCGATAGTAGAACAACTTAATTTTTTGCTGAATAATTCGATCTCATAGCAGGATAAACTTGTACAAATAAAGTTGTATGTTACATGCGAACGCTACAAGCTTTTTGTAAAGCTTTGGCTTAGCCGTTGGTATCGTCTTCGTCATATCTAGGCTTACAGACTTATCTTGAGTAGTTACGCACTTAAAGAAAATAGACTCATCAGTACCTAGATACTCAAACATGACCGAATACCTGGTAAGCTTCAACAAATGATTCCTTTTAAAAGTGCTACCTTAATAGATTAAAACCAAGTTTCCTTTGATAGGCGTTCGAGCTTGATATATCTGCGTAGTAAATCGATCGAACAAACACTGCATGCACGTAAGTTTCCAGTCTGCTTTTGTTGTGAGAACGCCTCTTCACAAAGAAAAAAAAATGGCTAATGTAATTAAATTTGTCTGAGTAACTTCAAGTAAAATCCTTGTTCAAAACCTGTTTCCTGTGTAATAACCCAACCATTGCCGTTGTTTTCTAAAAGTCTCAAAGTCTCGAGCCTTTTGTCGGTGTTGGTTGGTAAATGGCGGGAATTACTGCGGGCTTACGTCAGCTGACATAATAAGAGAGAATTTCTGAAAGACGATTTCTGCTGCTGTGTTTTTCCTGAATTGGATTTTTTCTTAAAGTTATTTATTACATCGGGTACAATGACATTAGCCAGTGCATGTGTAAAGACACTAGTTAGTTAGTTGAACTTGCGGCATACTTTAAGTAGATTAATCGTAATACAACTTAGCCCAACAGTAAATTCCATGATTATCTCTTACCTAGTTTGTGTTAACAGCAATTTAAAAAACAAATGCACACATTGTTCTTTTAAGAGCCAGTAACTTTTGGCTGAGGCAGTTTCAGTAAGCGTTTTGGCAATGTAGTCTCAAATTGTTCTTAAATTGCTTTTATTTCCTTGTATTTCAAAGTAATGGTTAGAAGTATTGTTATAACCTTTCATGTACATCTTAAATCTGTGTACAAGGCCATATATGAAATTCTTAGGATTCTTTGAGCAAATATTCAGCCCGGCGGTTTGTTCTTAGCTTGTCCTAAACTTGTGGGCAATCTTCTTATATATAAAACTTGTTCTTACATAAAAAGGCGTGTAGAGATAAATCTCTTATATGAACTCGGATAAATACACGCTTATTTTACAACAACCAGGTAATTTTTTCAAGGCTCATTGTTCTTACTTTTTCGGCGATTTGAGCCACAAATTGTTCATTAAACTGTTTCTATTCCTACTGTGTGGTTTAAATCGAACAAAAACTAAGCCTAAGGTACTGCAATACATGTATTGGATTACAAATTGTAAGAACTTACTTCGGGGCAAGTATATTTACGCGTACTGCGAATATTTTGAAGCAATGGCTGAGAAACTGGAAATCATTTATGTATTGCTTTAAATTAATTGTCGAAGCTCGGTAAAGTTTCAAAATAGTTATCGAGCCCGAGCCTCAGCCTGTTCTTAACTTGTTCTTAAGTTTTGGCCAATCTGAGCTTCGTTATTATATAGTTATTCTTATAAAGAAAGCTTGTAGACCACAGTTACTCCATATCAACTATGGATATCGACTTATCAGTTAAAAAAATTCTCTACTAAGTTCGTTTAAACAGAGGTCTAGCCCTGGGAGTGTTCTTGTCTGGGTCTAAAACATCCGTAGCTTGTATTATACGAAGAGCCGTACAATATATAGCCGCGAAAAATTGTAAACACAGACAAGACTTACTTTACCATAGTCATATTCAACGTAAGCTATTCTAAATCTAATTATGAAATAACACCCTCGTAATGTTATTATGCCATTCAAGTGCTTTTCACTCACAAAAATGTAACTTTAAAGTCATTAAATTACTTTACCTAGAATATATTTGAACGAATAAAGTTAACAGATGATCATGAGAGGTAACAGCCGACTCTTTATCATCAATATCTAGGCTGTAGAACTAAGAGTTCAACAATAACACAGCTGAAGAACGTGAAACTATGAGGAAGAGGTTAAGCTTTTGTCTACCGATTAAGTTAACATGTGCAGGTAGCACCAGAAACCTCTAGATTTACCACAAAAGCCACTGCAAGTCTTTCAAAAAAAAGGAAAGTCTTGTAAAAGAGGCCGGACCAATTTAAGATTGAGGAATGCCTTGTCAGTTCTAAAAAATGAGATGATTGTATTACACCGGAGTAATCCCCTTGACTCGTGTTCAAATGTTTGCAACCCAAATACCTTCTAAGATTTAGTATTACTTGGAATTTTTCAAATGTTTCGCCATGAAATTACAACTGAGAAGGATGACATACTTTGACAATACTTTATACTCGTGAAAATTTTTGTTTTGTTTAACTTACTCAGAATTTTTGCCGAGTCAAAAAACCGTAAAACTAAGGAAATGTGAAGTAAATGTTAAGTAGGAAGATAGCTTAATTATAACATAATTAATTATTGCAGTTATTGCCTCTTAAGGTTTCGATTTTTATATATACAACTTTACATCTAGAATAGCGATATTTTTTGCAAGATTCCAAGTTTCTGAGTACATCGGCATTATGAACAAAAAGTTTGAGAGAAGAAACGTTCAACGTAAAAAGACATACAACTATCACAATTTTACATAAACAAACATTTTTTTTTATTTGGCTACATTTTTTTTATGTCTAAGTATGACTGGCATTTCTGTCCGTGAATGAGTCAATCCCTTTTATAGCGGGGAACAACCCGACGTGCCATTCGGCGGTTCAAGTTTCTCGATTCGCTAAATGAGTCAAACCGCTTATAAACGGCTTAAAGTTAAATAATTCAAAAAATTTGTTGTATCTATTTTGGGGTTTGCAAGCTTTCGTCACACATCATTTCCGTAAGCGTGCATGTGAAGAAAATCATTTATGTTGAAAACAGTTTTTCAAAAGAAGTTTTATCATAAAATATATGTTTCCTTTTGTTTGCTATGAAAAGGATCGAGAATTTACATGCTTGTTTCCTAATTATAACAACATATTGATTTCAACCATTTAAAAATAAATTTAGATAAAACTTCTAAAAGTGTTAAAACCGAAGTTATTTATGCTACGAACAATTAATGTATTCTTAAAGTTTAGAGCTTTTTTTAAGTATGACGCTGCTGCTGCGAAAAGTTCTCCTCAACTCGAATCGTAAAACAAACAAATTTACTGAATATTAAAATGTCAAATTAAAATATTTTTAAAGTTTAAAGCTTCTCCTTGTCGAGATATTAAGTATGATGCGGCTTCTGCGAAAAGTTCTCCTCGACTCCAGCCGTGAGTACAAACAAACTTAGTGAATATTGAACTGTTGAACTGTTAAGAGGACAGATTTTTAAAATAGACCCGCCCCCATGTTGCATGGATGTGTGGAAATGGCTTATCACGTTCGACCTCATGAAGGAAAATTCAACTCTTCGCCTCTAAAATTCCATCTTACACTGTTCAGTGCTTCGGACGAATGAAAGCCCTCTCTTTCGTCTTACAATTCCTATGATTTGAAAACGACAATGCGAATAAATTGATTATTTATGCCACAACCCATTACGGTTTAACCGGCTCAAGTAAACAGATTTAGCTTCTTTAATTATGAAAATTCCCGCAACCCCAAATTTGTTGAAACAAAGAACTCTCTTAATATTTTATACAGAATCTAAGTTGAGACATTTACGTTCTGGTCAAAACATGTTAGTTATTCATTTCATTAATAAGCCAAGAATTCTTCAGGTGTTTTCGCTATTTCTTATTACCAAAGGATATACAATATCATTTCTAAGAAACTATAGATTTTATAAATAGCTACAAGATAATTAACAGTACTTAAAAACGAATTTAGATTTAAAACTGCTAACATGCATGACTATTCATAACAATAGAGTATGAATATTTGAGAGAAAGGAGAAAACCCTCCAAAATGCTTTAAATGATTTTAATAACCATTTTGTTTATTGTGCATCAGTGTCCATTAATTAACCAACAGTGTGATACAAGGTTCAAGATTCTTAATTGAAGGATATTCTTAGAAGTGTGTTCCTTTGGCAGTGGTTTTCAGGAGTATTTTTAAGGCTTTGTTCCGTCTCAGTGAAAAATATTCGGTTTAGTTTTCGTAAATATCAAACACTAGAACTAAAAACAGGAAACCAAGTATACGTTTAGGGAAAAGGAAGAAACGCCTAGATATAGGCAGAGGGTAATCACAGCCCGCCCTTTTAGTACAAGCCAATTGCGTGTCCACTCCTGAAATTAAACTTAAGGCTATTGTCTAGCAATTATAAATTTGGTCGTTCAACGGTTACTAATCAAATCGGTAGTCATCAGTTCTTGTTAACGTTCATCGATGTGTACCGTAGGTCTTGGATACTAGAATCGAGAAACCGTATGTATTGTACTCATTACTATCTGATAACCACTCTTCTACTGATTACCACTTTACTACTACTACTACTACTACTACTACTACTACTACTACTACTACTACTACTACTACTACTACTACTACTACT
>JAOBAT010075377.1:0-12577 GCA_026413305.1 Hydrozoanthus tunicans | reverse complement strand
CCATTAACTCCACTTCATGTACTTGAATGTTGCCGACATTTTTGGTTGCCATCAGAATGGCTTACCATTAATTCTTCTTCCTGGACTTGAATATTGCTCCCATTTTCTGTTGTCATCAGAGTGGCTTACCATTAACTCCACTTCATGTACTTGAATGTTGCCGACATTTTTGGTTGCCATCAGAATGGCTTACCATTAATTCTTCCTGGACTTGAATAGTGCTCCCATTTACTTTTTGTTCCCATCAGATTGGGTTACATTTCTTCCCACTGCCTGTACTTGAAAATTTCTTCTCATTTTTTGTTGCCATCATAGTGGCTTCCTACTCAATAATTCAGGCTACTGGGTTAGTGTAACTTTCTTTACAACTCACATTACCAACCAGTTTTTTAACTTTATCTTTTTTCTTGTGCTTGTTTCTTGCTCCTGCAGATTGGGTACAGGGTGTTCGCTTTGGATTTGGTGTCACACCTCCTGGAAGCACCTGAAGGACACAGAAAGGGTATATTTCGTCAAATTCAGTTGTTGAAGTTTAAGTTTTAGGTTCGTAGATTCGTTATTTCCGAGGGTTCTTTTGTTTTCGTTTTAGAATCTGATGCTGAAGAAGCAGTTCATTTGATGAGTAAGCAGCATCTGTTGGAGATCATCATTGGTCGTTGCTCAGACAAAGCTCCAACGTAAGTTTATTAATTATTTCGAAAGACATCGCGTAAACGTACTAACATGTTGTTGTTAATTGAGAAAATTATTATTTAAAGATATAATTGTGTTCATTTGGTATGTAATTACAGTGTTTGTACGCTATGCAGAGTGCAAAGTCGCCACTTCAGTGCTCTGTGCTGTTGCATCTTTTGTTGTTGTACCTCTGATTCCAAAATATCAGCGTGACTCGTGATGTCTGTTTTATTGTATCGGATTCCTAAATACTCGTGTCTTGACCTGTTTTTTTTGTCTCAGATCCCTAAATACCTGTGCCATTTGTAATGTTTCAGTTTGTAATACCTGTCGCAACATTTACTTACGGTTGTCGCAAACTGTAACAGTGTACCTGCCTTTTATCTTACAGCTGACAGTGTTTCAAATTGCGACAGCATGTTGATACAAGTTGGTGCTCTTACACATTGCAAAAGGCATTGCAAATTGCGACGCAATTATAATTTACGACAATAAAGCTGTAACATCTCTTGTGATATCTGGTTTCTAAATACATCTGGTTTGGTGTATCTCTGAATACCCGTAAATCCTAAAGAGTTCTAACAGGGAGGAATTTTTTAATCTTTATCGGGACTGCAAGTTTATTAGTTTCTTTACTATGATTTTTTCTAAAGATAACATACATAATGAACGCTAAACCGAGAAACTTTATGTTTGAAATTATCAAGATTCGTTAAAAACTACAAACAAGAGAGATAATGTATTTTTTTATTATAATATTTCTCTTGTTTGTAATTTCTAACGAACCTCGTTAACTTCAAACAAAGTTTATCGGTTTAGCGTTCATTATGTATTTTTACAAATAAAGAAATGCGTTTGTCTTGCAGGGTACGAGCCAAAGCATTGTCGTGCTTCTCGCAGTGTGCAGCTTCGTCTGACCAGTCACTCGCAAATGTTGTCAAGTGGATGGTTAAACAGTCTGTAAACAGAAGTTTGGATAATACACCTGATGATGTGGAACGACAAGAAGGTAAACTTGATTTTGATCTCTTACGTATTTTTTTTTTGTTTTGGAATATACATTTCATGAATTATTTTGTTTTTTTTTTCTTTTAAAATGTTTTGTTACTGACTTTCTGTTAAAAATGTTCGTGTATAGATAGGATAACAACTTGCTCTAGTTTTGAATTTTGGGTCCTTAAGATTTCTGGTCTAAGGTTGTAAAAGTCATCTATTTTAATTCTAAGGATCGTTTTGATGATGACTGTTTTTCTCCTCTTGTAAGAATCGCGAATTATTTTCTCAAAACAAAATTAACTACTATTGAGCTCTATCAGTTAAATGAATGCATGCATGTTGTAAACTACTTATACTTGCTAATAGAACGCCCGTCTTAACAACATTTTTCTTAGTTGGGTCGAGGCGATGATTTGGCTGAATAGCAATACGCCTTAATGAACTTAGTGAATGAATCACATCTACGTTATTTAATTGCATGTGGTTATGTTTGAGCTAGCTCAGGTAGAAAATTAAGCAAAAGATTGAATTGTTTCAATCCGAGGCTTTGATTTCTAACAGAAAGTCGAAGCTCTACTATAAATGTTGGAGTTCTTATTCGACGGAGAACATGTGATGAGAAGGTTGGAGTGAGAAAGGCAGCTCTTCAGGTATTTTGTTTGTTACCGACAGTTGTACGACTCCAGCTTTAAAGGCTCACCAACGGAAGAATGATTTAAAATGTGGCTGGTTGATGTTTCCCACGATTTTTTTTATGTAGGGAGAGACAACATCTTCTGTTTCCAATATCGACTGTGCTTCTAATTGCACGGAGCCATAGAGCAAAGTTTTGTTGAACTATTGTTTGAAACTTTGTTGGAATCTAAGCTGTAGTAATCTGTGAAGCAGTAGCCCAAACACGACGTGTCATATTAAAAAAAGCCTCCCAACTAAGGCCCGTACCTTTCGTGCAATCAGTTTTAGAGAATTTTTCTTAAGTCCAATTGTTCAACTTACTATTTTGATCGTTTTCAATGTGTTATGTTAGGAGAAGTTGAATATTGATAAACTGGCCGCGGCTGAAAGCGCTGAGTTATGTAAGGAGAAGTTAGATGTTGATAAACTGGCTGGGGCTGAAAGGGCTGAGTTATGTAAGGAGAAGTTAGATGTTGATAAACTGGCTGGGGCTGAAAGTTTTATTTAAGCTGGTAATACCTATTTGCACCTTTTTGATTTCGGACCCCGTGAAGCTCTGTTGCTTCAAATGCAAAACTGTGTCGTTCTCAACAGGCTTTTTTTTCCTTCTGAAGTTTTTATTTCCATTTTAAACTATGGATTACCTTAAAGTCTCTTAAAGGGTTCGTATATGAAATGATGTTTACAGTCCCGTGGTAATACTTGTCATATTATAGTTTGAACTAGGTTAGAGGCAGCCGTAAAAGGTACAATTTCATTTTTCATTAAAAGATTCTAAAGCTTCTCTCCTTCGTGCTATATTTTTTTCAATGGTTACTACACGTTTAAAATTTGGTGTATAAAGATCTAAATTGGGCTTAACCTTTTTGCGCAATCAAGCGAAATCTTCAAACTAGTTTAAAACATATAAAATTGAAGTTTGACTTGTATAATTTCCGCTGGGTCACTTGTTACCGGTTTAAAAATGCCTATTTAAGAGCCAAAGCTGCGAATACTTTTTAAGTTCATTAGATATGTATGATGTTACATGGTTTGAAAGCCAGGAGATCAACCTCACTTTCCCGGTCAAACTCATATGATCCAGGCGAAGTTTGCGTGACTGGTGACCCAGTGTGTATGAGCAAAAAAACTCACTAGTTCGCTGCAAACGCTAGCATAGAGCAGCTGGGACTCCATTCAAACCATGTGACGTCATAAATGGCCGTCGTACGTTTCGAATTTTATTGCACTGAATGCACTATTTTAAAAGCTTTCTTTACGGACTTAAAATGGTCAGGTTAGTACTTTTATCCATTTACGGTTGAATAGAAGTGTTGGAAAAGCACTTAGAGCTAAAGTAGTACCAATGACAAAATGACTTCAGCAGCACTATAAAAGACTGGCCGAGGCTGAGCGGGTTACTTAAACTGATACTCTTCTCTGCACCTCTTTGACTTCTGACCCCGTGAAGCACTGTTGTTTAAAATGCAAAACTGTATCGTTTTCTACAGGCCTTGGAGAGTGTCATTCACCTGGATTTGGATACATTCCAGAAAGAGGTAAAGCAACGAACTGGGGAATAACATTGTAAACACTACTTTATTTGGTTCATTTTCGTTTTACTTATTTATCGATTTTCATTGGTTATTAAGTTTACAGTTTAACTCTTAACCTAATAAAAGATAAGATGAAATCAAAGAAGAAATTATTATGAGCCGAGTCATTGGTTAAGTTTTTGTCTATTCCCGCTTGACATATGTCTCGCAAACTGCTCGCTCGATATTGGCTCCACATGTGAGTCTCTGTCGTTCAGTGGGTAGAGCCTCTGACCGGTAATCAGAGGGTTTCGGGTTCGATTCCCATCAGTGACTTGGCTCCCCATGTGAGTCTCTGTAGCTCAGTGGGTAGAGCATCTGACCGGTAATCAGGGAGTTGAGGGTTCGATTCCCATCAGTGACTCGGCTCCCCATGTGAGTCTCTGTAGCTCAGTGGGTAGAGCCTCTGACCGGTAATCAGAGGGTTGTGGGTTCAATTCCCTTAAGTGACTCGGCTCCCATGTGAGTCTCTGTAGCTCAGTGGGTAGAGTCTCTGACTGGTAACCAGAGGGTTGCAGGTTCAATTCCCTTAAGTGACTCAGAATTTTTTCTGAACTTTCAACTTGTGAATAAATAATTTCTTCTTCAACTATAAATCAAAGATTCACTCTACTGTTAATTTGATAAGATGAAATCATTGGACAGTGTGCCAGGACAACCCTTGCCTCGGTTCCATGTAGAATCTTGGTTACCTTTCAGAAACCGTGAAACGGGCTATATAGAACGAATGAACAGAGGAATATTGTTCAAAAAACTATATACCACCAACAGTTACACAAAGTTTTCTTTTATTGGTTTATAACGTTTCACTGACAATTCATTGGTTGCATTATGAGTGAAACATATGTGTTACTCAGCCACCATGGATAAGTTGTTTGGAAGTCAGGCTGTACACTAATATCGGTGTGTTTGTGTGAGTATACCCTCCTCAGCTCAAAAGCATTTAATCGTATTTTATATGAATTGGTAAGAATAAAACCTTTATGTACTAGTATGTGAATGTACTGAACAAATGCAGTGTAGACGTATTATTTGTTAAGTCATTTTTGTTTTAACTTATGGTGTAAATTGGAAATAAAAATTTGAAAACAAAACCCAGTATATTGTATAAAACTGTCAATCAGCTGCAAATTTCCACCTTTGACTCGTAAAGTTTGCTTTTTTTCAGGATGTGGAAATGATTCATGGCAGATGCATGGATCCAGCACTTTCCGTAAGAAAACAGGCCATGATATCACTCACGTCGCTCCTTCAGGAAAGACCTACATCACCAATAATCCAGAGGTACAGTAAAAGAATAGTTCTTAGACTAAATGTAGTTCCTGCAAGTTTTCTGTTTTTTGCTGTTACTGAGTGTGATTTAGTTTTATGACCAGTCGTGAGTACTTGTAAAAGCTGTAAACCTTGTGACTGATTCCATCTTAAACATTTTCTTAGTTGTTTGTCCCATTGTTAACAGTTCAAAAGTGTTTGTTCTTTTCTGGTAATGTGTTTTTGTTTCTTCTATGAGCTTCGTCAGTGATAAAATTAAAGTTTCTTGATGGCATGTATGTAATTTTTCAGTTCATACTTAATTTGTCCCTTGATGATTTGTTTCTGCATATAAACCGCTCCCTATTGAGTTTACACTCACTTGACGGCGAATAACTTAACAGGGTCATTTTCGCTTGGCCCTTTATTTCTTTGTTGGAATATTCTTTTTGGGACACGCTATAGTTTGAAGTGTTAAAAAATGACGCACTGACCCGTGTAAGATGCCTCTCAACATTTGATTATTGTTTCATTTGATATAAACCAGAGTAGAAATGTTTGTTTTGTTTAGCTGTTGTTGTTCAAGGCGCTAAATAGAAGTAGATTCTGCTTGTACTGTCCATTTCTCACCAAACAGACACTGACAGTTTTATTAACTCAAGGTTTTGGCTGGATGGTATTTTGCCCCTGGTGATGGATAGAGAAACCACAGCACAAGAGAAATGTATTCAACTGCTCGAAGACATAATTCTCAAGAACATTGTTCAACATGGAAGGTATCATACTGTCAGTGATTATCTGGTTTGGCTTTCAAAATCCTATCCGTTTATTTCAGTTTCTTTTCTGATCCCAACTTATTTTGCTTCGTTAAATTCTGCAGATCTACTAACAGTTTTCACAGTCTTACTTGGGACCTCCTTAGCATTGTGGCAGGGCCCCAGGGCCAGGAATTGAGGTATGTTTATCAGTAGGCCTAATTTAGGGACATACTACAGACATGTGATGATTATTCGTATTCTTAGTTTGTTATAGATTTGTTAGCTTTCAAGTAATTGTAATTTCTTATAGATACAAAGAGCGAAACAAACTTTGCTTTTGTGTCTTTTTATCACGATTTTAAGAACTGATTTCGATTGTTTAGTTTTTAAGTTGTTATGAGTTTATCACTCAGAAAGAAGTTGAATATCCTCTTGGCTCAAAGTTTGAATTTTGAAAGGTGGGAGGATCTTACCGTTTTGTAGCGCGGTTTCTTGTTTTTAAATTCTTATGGAATTTTACCATAATCATTCAATGTACAACTTATTCTACAAAAAAATACACGAAGTATCAGAGAAATAGCGAAAAACGTCTGTAGTGTTATTGTCTGGTATATCTGTGCAACAAGATCCGGTTAGGGTATTTGACACACTTATGAAAGTACAGTACGACATTGTTTGTACGAAAGAACGTATTTAGCTTCAAGATAAAAAGTACTCAGTTATGGTTTTTGGAAGCTTTTTTCTTATGGAGCTAGATATCTTGACGTCACTACTGGATAAATTAAGCAGAGTAGCAGTCTTAAACAGGTTAAAGTCAATACATTATTATATGAGACGGGACGTTGTTGGAGTGAATACGTCCGTTTTCAGAGGTGCATAACTAACACAGGTGAAAGGGGCAGTAGGGAGATTCCTGAAAAATCCGATCTGTGCACGGAAGGTATGAACAGTGGCGAAAGCTGATGGCTGAATGTTTGCCCGCGATTTTCTTGTTTGCCTCTTCTGTTTCACCTAAGCAGTCTTCTTGACACCTATATACGGAAGAGTGCCGCTTGACCCCTGTTCTAAAGCAGATTGCTACTAGGAGTCATGTTAATTAGAAAAGCTTTTAGGGATGATTTTAGAGTGTCTTTATAGTGTTTCTTCTGACCCCCGTGGGCCTCTTTCTATGCATTTACTCGCCGTGAAAAAATGTTAGGCTGTTCGACAGGCGAGCCACATAACCCGCTCAGTGTAGCACAAACCACTTCACCAGGGGGAAGAAAGAGCTTGCTATGTGGTTAAGCACAGCACAGTTAACATGACTATGAGTTTGACTTTAAGCTTTAGCAACTTTACGTACTTAGTTTTTTTCTTAGTCTTAAACCGTTAAATAGTACAGTAATCATTTTTTGTCGTCTTCAACCAACAGACGGTATGTCCATGCCGCTTGTCAGGTTTGGGCTAAACAAGGCAAGCTGAACCTGAAAATGGTGAAGTGTTTGACATCGCATATAAATACAGACCATAGTAAGGTAAATAGGGTTATTCCATGAAGCGCTGACTTTGAACCAGTTGTTAAAACTCTGTAAATTGGATCGTGTGGAAAGATAAAGTTAGTTTGTGGTTTCTCTTTCAACAATTTCAAATGTTGAAAAAAGGGTTAATTTATCATATGTTGCTGGTAGCTGCTAATTACTTTTTTAAAACCATTTTGTGCCGAAGTAATGGCAATCGTTGTCAAGTCTGCTTTCTAGAATTCCGTGGAATATGTGTTTGATCCGTATGCCTTCATGAAGCGTGTGACAGCTGAGAAGCTAGGTCGATGTTATTATCGTTACGCGCTTGTTTACCAAATTTTTCGTTAATATCTTAGTTGCAAAAGGAATATAATTTACGATGATAAACTTACAAATTATGGTCAGACGTTATGTGAATTCGAATGCCCTCTTTTGCATACCAACAGGCAGCATGGTTCATGCTGGCAGAAATGGCAAGCTCTTGTAATCAACTAGATTACGAGTATATTGTAAACTTCTGGAACAGCAACTCCGCTTCTGAAAAAGGTACTCAACACTATTCTTAACAAATTAGGAAGAGTTCTGGTTTATCTGGAAAGACAAAATATTCATTCGTAGCTGTATTAGGTTGTTATAGTAGAGGTAGTATACCCTAGAATATACTAACCCTGTAGTATACCCTAGAAAGCTTGTCCTTGGTTCCCCCTAGGTAGTATGCCTTAGAACAAATGCAAGGTTTTCTTAATATCGGCCTTCTTCTTCAGTAAAATACCCTTTTACTTCAGTACTTAATGATTTCTTTCAAAAACCGTAGATGCTGACAGTGAGACATTGTGCCGAGTGTTGAACGTGATAGGCAGCATGGCGTCGAGGCTACCCGCTGACGCTGCTGGAGCACTGATTGGTATGTTACTCAACCCTTTCAGCTCCATAACTCAAGCATTTCAGTCCCAGCCAGTTTATCATCATCAAGTATTCTTCTTACCTAACACAACCCTTTCAGCCCCGTTAAGCTTATCAACATCCAACTTTTCCTTACATAACTCGTACAAAATGGTCATAATTCTGTAACGTGGAAATGGAAATAGAAAACTCTCGAATAGTTACAGTAAAAGTTTGGGTTCTAGTTTGAAGAATCTAGCCATACCCCATTTAGCGTAATTGGGGCCGAAAGGGTCAAGGATTTTTAATTTAGTTAAGTTAAAGTATGATTGATTCCTAATGGTTTAGTAAATGTTGTTCCCTACAGAGGATCTGCAGAGGAAACTAACGCGGTTTGATTCCATACCTGATATGATTGCAACGATTGTTAGTACCCTCAGAAAGGTTTGTTAAAACACAATTCACTTGCTTGATTCGAAATATATCTTTTTGTCATTTAAAGTTTGCCTTATGCTATAACAGCTTTTTTTTTAAAGTGTTAAGTTTCCAGCTTTTTTATACTGAAACATTTTTTGTACGAACATACATAGAAGTCTTTTAACCAGTCATATTAAACAATTTGTAAAGCTACAAATTTGCTACATTTAAGCTGGAGATGTCTTGTTATTTGCAAAACGTTTAATTAAAAAAGGTTCTAAAACTTCGTAGGATGTTTGGTGTTGACATGACAAAGTTTATTTTTTACTACTTTGAAGTACTGGTGAATATATAGATAGAGTTTAACACTTTGCGTTCTATTTTCTTTAGTTGTGTACATCTCAGCCGCAATCAAAGGTAAGCAATTTGTAGCCAGTTTTCTTTAGTTTACAACAGGATCTCTGAACTTGCAATTCTTTATGGCGTCCTTATGGCTCAAAATTTATCAGATTGCACCGTATGGTAACATTATTTCCATTTTAACACCACACTCTCACTTACAGGAGACGGATAGATTTATATAAACAGTTTTCCCAATATGCAAAGCTGTTCAAACTGCCCTATTCTCATTGATAAAACGTCCTAAATGTAAGAAATATGACCAAATCCAGGAAAAATTAGGTTTTGTTTGATATACTTTGGAGTCCGAGTTGCCGGGGGTCTGCTGTTTATTGATGACAGTATATCCCCATTGTGTACATGTTGTGGTTTTTTCATTTATGGCGTCCACTCTGGCCTTTATAGAGTACCATTAATGCTTGGTGTAACGGGGGTTTACTGTAAGTTATCGACAGCTCACCCCTATTCTGTATATATGTTGTGACGTATTCACTCATAGCGTCCACCTTGACTTTCATAGGGTTCCGTTGACAGCTGGTGGAACGGGGGATCTATTGTTTAATGCTGACTTTGTATGCGAGTGTATCCATATTGTGTATTTATGTTGTGACCTATTCACTCATGGCGTCCAACTTGAGCTTCATAGGGTACCATTGACAGCTGAAGTAACGGGCGGTCTACTGTTTAATGCTGATAATATATCCGAATATACCCCTATTGTTTATATATTGTGACCTATTCACTCACGCCTTCATAGGGTACCATTGACACCTGGTGTAACGACCTTCTCAAAGCATCTGAACGTTACCTATCAGACGTTGTGCTCCAAGCCCAGCCAGGCAAGTTTCTTTCTGATGGTTTGTTACTTGACTAAAAAGTGAACTCGGAGAACTGTGCCAAAATTTACATTAAAGTTTTGTGACAAATATAGCGCACGACAATTATACTTGCTGGGTGACCCGAACATCTATTAACCCCATTAGGCTAGTAAGGAATGAAGTTAGATAACTTGAAGACGGCAACTTACACAATGTTGCAGAAGACGAAATATACTGCGTGCACCGCGTTAGGCCAGTGCTTTTTCACGGTTGGCGAGTAAGTTTTGAGTTTTGCTGGCAAAAATGGCCAGTGGTTAAGATTTGTTGTATTGTGTGTTGCAGGTAATCATCCCGTGGATCATGAGTTGTTGGTCAGACACTTGTTTACCATCGGCGAGGTTGCGCAGGTATTTATGGTATTAACGTGATTTGGGTACCACTACTTTATCTGTGTTTTGACTACTGACCGCTACTGATCAGTACGAAATGACAACGTTTTTCGTTTTCTTTTCTATCAGTTAGCACCAACCAGGACAACTGAACGCCTTTTCCTGCTTGTTGAATCCATGTTAATTTCTAATGGCAATTCAAAGGGTAAGTTTTCACAGTTCATCTCCAATATAAAGTCACTGAATGCACGAAACCTGAACTTTTTAATAAAGTGGGTATAGCTTTTTAAGTATGCTAACTGGAATAAGCGTTTTTAATTGCCTTTAATTACATTAAGAGAAAAAAATGTTAGTTCATTCTGCTTGTTTTAATGAAAGTTGTTGATACTCAAGTTACTCGTGTTTTAACAGTTACACCTGTTAACGGGAATATAATTAGTAATTGTTTTGCATTAGAGAGATCGATTTTTGTTTTGTCTTGTTTTTAATACTCCAAAGCTAAAGGTTCTACTTTGCTACTGGCGGATTTCAGTATGACATCATTGTGTACATTTGCCTCGTTATCATAAATGAAACTTCAACATTGGGACAAAGCGAATCCAAAATTCGATAAACTATCGGAAAGTAAATAATCATTGAAAGTCTTAGCTCGATACACGAGTAAAAATGAGACTTTCAAACTTGTTAAGTTACAAGGATAACACTTGCTAGGTGGCAAGAATTGTCTCAGGTTCATACAATTACTGTAAATTTTGAAGTTTTAAAAGGCTCATTTCTCCGAAAGTATCCAATGTATTAAGCTAAAACATTGACTGATTACTGACTGCGCTACACTCTATCGAATTCTCGACTTGTTTTGTTTGAATGTTGATTTTAGTTTTAGCTTTTATTATATAAACAGTTTGGATTCTGTTTTCACAGAGAGCCAGAAAGCTCAGCTATGTAAACAGCAGCTCCCAGAGACAGTTAAAGCTCACGCTTTTGTCACTCTTGGTGAGTAACCGAACGTTAAAAGTTACAGTAAGTGTTGTGTATTCTGTGTGTGTTTTCAGTGTAATTGTTACTAAAACAGTGGGTGTGAAATCAAAACGATTTAGTATGTGCATCGTTATCTCGGTTTCAAGTTTATGAAAAATATCTTCGGGCAGAAGTCAGCCCACTGTAGAAATGTTGAGTCTAGTTCTGGAGGGTGGGTTTGATTCTTGTAAGGCTTCATTCACTTCACTTCGCTTCACTTCACTTCACTTCAATGGGGTGTTTACTTTGTATACTGTACGGAGCATGAAATAAAAATTTTTGTCTTTATTCCAAACTCACTTAAACAAAACTGGAATCGTGGAAAGTTGTCATTGTTAGCCCCTGCTTCCTTCAATGGATAAGCAACACAGTTTGCGTTGTTACCAGAGGTTGAATTGTAATTACTAGGAAGGGCCACCTGAGAAGATGGTGTTTCTAGTTACTGGGAATTGTTCGAAAAGCAACTCTAATAAATGAAGCCGTTCAAGGATGTCTCGTGGAACTAAAGACTTTCGATTGCCTACTACAACTTATAAAAGTAACTGCGACAAGAGTCTTTTTTCCACACTAGGTAATGGGCAACCCCATCGTAAGCAGAATTTGCTTACAGGATTTTCTCACGTTTCTTACTTTTCATTTTTACTCTGATTTATTATCTTGTTATTATAATTAATCTTTGTCAATTGTTTTGTTTGTGAGCGTGCTGTCTTCAACAAATGTCTTTCTATACTAGGTAAACTGTGTCTTCAAAATGAAGAGCTAGCCAAACTGTGTATTGCCGCCTTGGCTCGCGAACTGGAGACTTCGGATGATGCAGCAATCAGAAACAACGTGACAGTAGTAATGTGTGACTTATGCGTCAGGTAAGGGATACGTTGGTAATTGGTTATTTGTAATCTGTCCATCAGTTGGATTACGCCTGCGGTAGAGCAAGGTCTCGTTCTAACGCAGGAAGCTTACAATGGTAATGGAAGTGTAGACATCTTTTTGTGACCAACTCTTGTATAGTACATGATATTGTAAAAGTCAATGTACAGCGGCTTGTGAGGTTTTGATGGGACTTTTTTCTTATGCTCGAGATGTGGGATATTAAGGAAATGTTTACAATACACAGCTTACAGCAATATGTATCGTCTTAACAAAAATTTTGCGTGCTCTAAAGTCTTTGTTACAACAACGAAAGCTACATAAGGTGCCAGGTGCCAAACAAACGGGGGGCGGGGGGAG
>JAOBAT010075366.1:0-20765 GCA_026413305.1 Hydrozoanthus tunicans | reverse complement strand
GGGTAGAGCATCTGACCGGTAATCAGAGGGTTGCGGGTTCCATTCCCGTCAGTGACTCAGAATTTTTTCTGATCACTCAAACTTGAGAAGCGGTTTCCTTCACTCTTTAGAGCTAAATACTTAACTTTCTTCTTGTTCCCATCCTTACAGGGACTGGTCTTAGCTGTGTTCTAAGAAAATCTAAACAGTGTTTTATAAGAAATGTAAACCTGAACTAACCGCTTGAGTTTTGGTAGTATATTAAAAGCTCGCCAGAACAAGATGATTGACAGAAAATTTTTCATTTAATAAACAATTTTTAAAAAATAGCCAAGAGGCCGAGGCTGTGTGTTCAGGAGCTGCTGAGAGAAACAATCTCAATTCCGCGTAACAAAAGATAACAAGCCAATCGTACTACGATCTGATAAGAATACAGCCAATCAGAACAAGGCCTTTCAAGGCAAAACCTTAGTGCCGTAGAGGCTACTGGGGAGCCTGTGTCGTCTTAGAACCTGTTGGTCAACTGTGCTTACCGCCGCCTGGTTAGTCAAGTTGGTAAGGCGCTAGTCTGTCGTGCGGGAGGCTCGGGTTCGATTCCCGGTGCCGGACCTTCACTCAGGGTCTTAAAATAACAGAGGCGAAGGTGCTGCTTTTGCTCTAACATCTGCAAACGGTTAGACCTTCGCGTCTTCTCGAATAAGGACGTTAAACCCTAGGTCCCGGGTGGCAGACCTCGAAGGGGAGCTCGAGTCCTATTGTCTGTTCTCCCGTGACTCCTTGTGTCAAAATGTCATAAGCCAAAAGAAAACAAAGAAACAGAAATTGATCTAAAACACTTCTCTCTCTAAGCATTCAGACTTTAAATTTTAATTAATTAGCGTAAACTTTGTCTTACCGTTTACTCAACCACTGGTGAACAAAACGGTAAAGCCAGCTAGTTGGTTTCCAGTAAGATGACTTTGTAATAGAACGACTGTCACTTACTGGTCACAATCAACTTATTAAGACCAATTCTTACCGTACGGCCTTTCCAAACCTGCATATCAATTTCAAGGATCACCGAGGGTTGTCAAGAAAGGAATTAGAAAGCTTGACGTCAAATATTACGCAAAGCAACATGTAAAATTCTATTTACACTCATAAATTGAAAAGAAATATACCATTTACAAAAGCAGTTTACAGATTGATGAATGAAGGCCACCTGTATATAAGAACGAATCGAGACAGGTGGCCTTAAGACAATAAATTTAAAGATAGATTATCCAAAGTCAGGAGTCCAAGAGATAAATGTTCCATTAATTGTTTTTGAAATGAATTTTGAAAACTAAAATACACGGTAAAGCGACTAAAGTATGAAAACAAAAGGGGTTGTATCTTTAGCTCCTCTCCCCTATCCCAACTGAGCAAATACATGCGGTCTCTCCACAAGAATACCAAGATATATTCACCTCTTGTTTGGCGAACAGCCTTCTAATAACTCGTCCCGCTGGGCCCCGCCCAGCTCCTATCACAGCCACTTCCGGTTTTTCCACCAGCGCAGACAGAAAGTGCTCGATGTCTTTCTCGCCATCCACTCGCTGAGCGTTCTTCTTCTGAGCGAGCAATGCATCACGGAACTTGAAGCGTAGAGACTGGGCACGGGCGATGACCAACTCTGCCAGCTGCAGCTGTTTTATGAAGTCCTACGTGGACAAACAACAACTGATCGAGTTACAGGCGGGGAGAAGAAAAGGGAACCCAAGATATAGGTTCACCTTGAAAGCTAGGAAGATCCACTGAGCTACAAGAACTCACCTTGGGGGCTGGGGAGACCCACTGAGTTACAAGTGTTCACCTGGGGAGCTGGGGAGACCCATTGAGCTACAAGAGCTCACCTTGGGGGCTGGGGAGATCAACTGAGCTACAGGAGTTCATTTGAGAGCTTATTGAACTTGTTCCTCGTTACTTAAGACGGAGAGCAAGGAAAATGCAAGGGATGTTTGGTCACTGACATATATGCCTCCTTCCTAATAACTTACCTCGCACTTTGGTAGGTCATCCGGGAACGTCCAGAATAATCTACTTGCTTTGGAGACTACTTGGTCTAGCAGCGAACTAACACCTGGAATGTCGAACCCTCCTAGAATGACAAACAATAGCAGTTTTATGTTAAATAAGTATAGATCAAAACCCTATTGGCGGACTTGCTTACAAAATAAAAG
Organism: Hydrozoanthus tunicans; assembly: GCA_026413305.1. NCBI lineage: Eukaryota > Metazoa > Cnidaria > Anthozoa > Zoantharia > Hydrozoanthidae > Hydrozoanthus > Hydrozoanthus tunicans. The sequence continues at coordinate 18,585 of JAOBAT010075366.1, read as the reverse complement.
TTCGAATATGCAAAACACACAACAACTGCGTGTCACATTTACATTGTGTTTGATTTTATCGCTGGAAGAGAAGCTTGAAACTTGAATAACTGTAGATGGCGCATTGACCGATCAGTTTGTGTTTGCAAGTCGTAATCACAGAGAGGAGAGTTTGAACTAGGACGAAACATTGAGTTGTATGTAATTAACCAACTTGTTCGAGTTCAATCATTAGTACAAAAAAGTAAATAAAATCTTTTGAATGCAAAGGACTACACTACGCAAGATAAATGGATGTTGAATATCTTGTTTAGATATACATGTAACAGGCGTCACTCTCGGTGTGTATAAAGAAAATCTGAATGCAGGGCTATTACAACAACATTTTGGGCAGGTTTATTGGCAATGTTTCGAGTAGCCATGCTACTTTTTATCAAGCCAAAGCTGGAGGTAAATTACGTGTAAATAATTAATGTCATCACCAACCTGCTTGCTCTATTCTCAATATTGCGGCGTGTAGCAACACCGGGAACAATTGAAAGGCAACTTCCGCTGGTCTGAGTCCAGTCAGGTAATGAAGAACCTACAATAAATTAAACGAACGCATGGAAGTTCTATATTTTGTAATAATCACAAACTAAAATAAGCAAGGTCGAGTTTAGCTGAAAAGCACTAAGTATGAAAAACCTTTACCTGACGCATTCTCAACGACGAAGTCATTGCTCTAGATTACAAGGGAGATTAAGATACGAGGAAGGCAACACTGACGACGACGGTTTACAAAAAACACGCTTCTTGTCCGCCCCTTTTCGATCACGTATGACTAGATTACTTTCTTTTAGTTTGTCCGAGTTACGCTTTGCGAAAAGAAAAAAAAAACAGTTTTCTTAATGGTAAACGAAGAATTTCTGTAGGCCGTTCTCACTAAATTAAAACGTAATTTTCAAGACGATGGCGTGCAGGTAAACAGCACGGTGCGTTCTAACGTGCAGCTGTTGTATTCACTATTGCTTTCTGCCGTCTTCGTCGGCTCTGCCATCCTTGTATCTTAGACTCCCTAATAACATACAGTGCAACTGAAATAGTCATCCCAGCTAACCTAGGTGGACTTCCGGCGGTAAAGATCAACCAATTTTCCCTATTCCAGGAATGTCAAAGACCTGAAGTTACTTTGAACAGCTTTTCATGCCTGGAATTCATTTCCAGTTAAGTAATCTAATCTAATCGAAATATGAAGGACTATGCAAACCATGCACACACAAAAACACCTCACCTTTTCTGCTTCTTTGGTTTCGTCAAACAATCTTTTCTGCCTCCTGACCGGGACAGGTCTAGCACTGTGCCACACCTCGGCCCACATATTTCCCGGTATACGCATGCGCAAGCTCAGATGCCCCTCGTACAACTACGATAGAAAATAACTGTTGGTGGAAATTCAAGCAAACCAAAGCAAAAGAACACCACAAACTGGGTGACCTTTGTACATACTATGTGTGTTATTTGCATTGGTGTTATTTTTAACAGTCTTTCAACAGGCCTTTTTTACTATTGCGTGTCTTACGTATGCTACAACTAACAGAAACCTGTTGTTAGAAATTCTCAGAGGATTTTGTGCATCTGAATAACAAAAGAAAACTGAAAACGATTCTGGTAGTTGTAGTATTTTGACGCCAAGTGGTCGGTTTGTCGCATCTTTTAGAACACCAGATTTTCAACCTTAATAAACATTTTAACTATCCTAAAACATTTTCTAGTTAAAATTCAGGAACGTGTGGAAGAAATCATCTGAAAAGCCTAGCAGACTCATCAACAGAAGATTAAAGCAGTCATTATTGTTTGATACGTTTCCTGGTTAATCAACAAGCCTACTAGACTTATCAAAAGTAATTAGGGCAATCATTACTATTTGATGTTTTTCCTTGTCAATAAGGAAAAAGTAAAGAATGAAGCAACATAAGTAAGATCTTAAAACTTGAATTGAATTTCTCCAAACCCTCCGATAAAAAGATTCCCCGAGAACTGGAAACAATAAAAACCTTTGTCAAAAATAATACCGATCTACTTGCCTACTCCTAACTGAGGTTCATAGGTCGAAAGGGAGCAAACACCATTTGCGACTGCTATTCTAATTGCCATGCAATAACAAAACAACAGAACAAAACCTTTTTCTTCCTTTGGGACTCAGGTATATTGCCATCTTTAACCTTCTCTGCAAGATTCTTGGCACCAGACCCTTCCGCTTCTGTCAGATCTTCCTCAGTCAGTCCTTCATCCTCAAAATCCCAACCAGTTTCTTCATCCTCGGGGTTCCAGCTTACTTCTTTGTTGTCTTTGCCTGTTAACGAAGTACAATATAACATGGGCTATTTCTACATCAATTATGGACCACTTCAGTTGTAACTACTGATTGTTTTAAGTGTTAATGGTTTAAAAATTGACTATTTCCAGTACGAGTTATGGATTACTTAAAATACTTATCTCCAATTATTTCAATGGCTATGTGTAGTTATCGTTTTTTGTTGACCCTGAAAGAAACGAAGTAAGATTGTACGATGCCCACTTAGTTTTGATACATCGCTGTAACTTAATGAATTTTCGGTGCTGCTATTTTAAGGACAAACAAGTGATTAATGGCGACTCTTCCTGTTGGTACTGGAAGCAAAAAAGAAGCCGTTGCCCAAGTTTGGCTGCCAAGTTAATCAGCCAGTATGTCTGCTCATCAGAAACTAATAAGTATAGTTTCATTCTGTTTTTTTTTTTCACCTGAGCTTTTGTTCTGACCTTTGATAAAACAAAACCATTGTTAATTTGGAATCACTTAAAGAAATATCTATAATCCAGGATACAAACGTTATGAGCTATTTAAATAGTTGACCACAAACAATTTCAAGTGATTTTCATGGACCACTTGTGATGAAGGTTATTTCTATGGTTAGTCCTGGATAATAAACATGAAGATGGTTGCACAGAGAGAAGAACTCAGAAAAAAATCTTAGCTCAGATTGCAATCCAACCCCCGACCTTTGGTATACTGGTTGAGCGCTCTTGACCAATGAGCTACTCGGAACTCGATAGAGGGCAAGATAAACGTGGAAGTCACACCAATTGTATCACACAACCGAAAATCCCATGACAAAAGTTATGGAGCGCACTTCAAAAACTGCGTGTTGCAGTCACTTTCACTACCTACAAACCAAAACTTACGCATTTTTATAAACCACGTCCATATTACCTTGTTTATTCTGATCATTAAGTTCCGAGGATTGTTTTTCAGCAGAGGTCCTAGCTATTAGTTCCATTCTCTTCAACTCCTCCAGTTCTTCCTCTGTCTCAGGTCCCGCAAGCCAGTCGTTGGGTGAGTACCAGCGTACAAAGTCTTCCAAGAGGCATCCTGGATTTGCAGCCTGCCAGAACAGACATTTGTTGTTGAAAGTGATAATTAATCTATTTGAAACGCTTGTTCTTTGGATCAACTTTTTCATTCGGTAAGCACACACGTTAGACAAAGGATTTAGAAGTAGTCAGCTAATTAATGTTTTCTTAACAATTTCAGCGACCAGAGTTTTAGCCTAAAATTTTCCACACAGCAGTGGTGCTTTGGCTATCATAATTTTTTTTTTTGAAAACAGATAGAGGAAGAAACGGGTAGCGCAAGAAGGAAGTAAAGAAAAAATGAAGTGAGAACAAACCAAAGAAGTATTAGAGACTCGCTTGGGGTTCGTTTTTCTCTAAGCATATAATAACTATACGTTCTAACTAATTGCTCATCAACCTTGAAAGCTTCCATATCAGACAGCAATGAGGCACACTGCATCTGTGCCCTGACACGTGCTCCCTCTCGCGATGTTCCTAGCTGGAAAAGGACTTCTGCTTGTTGCTGTAACATGTCTTCCGTCATTGGTGCTGGTTCCTGCCAAACAACATTTACAAAAACGTGACTCCTAACTAGTTTATTAGCTGAAAAAATCCCTGGAAGCATTGCATTCAAAGAACACATATCTCGCTTTTATATACTAAGCAGGAGGAAATAGCATAGTCAAACGGCCGAAAGAAAGAATAACATTGTCCTATATATATAATGGTTCTACACAGCACCAACTCTCTGGAGTTCGATCACAGAAAAGCAAGAAAAACTACTGGCTACGCAATAGTTACCTTGAAGTACACACAGAACAGCAAAGAAAACATAGCTCTACAAGTTTTAACAAAAAGTTACTGAAAATTTCCTCCCAGCTGCAAAGTTGCATCAGATTCAGAAGGAAAACCACTCCCTCTTTATACAGAAAAAAATGTCAACGTTTTGTTCGGTCGATGTGAATACACTCTTCACAGTAATATGTATGTGGGTTTTTACACTAACAACAAAGTTATCCACCTGAGTAATGGGAACGTAGAGTGGTTCCCCTGTCTCCAGCAACCGAAGATCCGCAAAAGGCTTGAGGGCTCCATCCCTATGACCATCACTTTTATCAGATCTCCCGGTGTTGTCAGGAACATCAGCACCATGCTCACTTGTAGCCGTGTTATCTTCTACCACCCGAACGCGGTCGAGTTCTTCTTGAGAATCAATTGCTTCAAAAAATTCATCTTCGTCATCAGCACTGCTTTCCTGTGAGTCTACTCGCTCAGTTTCGCGGGTGAGAGGACTGCAAATTTGGTTTTCTCTAGTTTTTTCTTGCATTGTACTTCCTCGAAAGTCTTTTCCATTTTTGAACGGCCTATTAGAGTCAGAACGAGTAGGCGGTGGTTTTGCGGCCTCACCTCTAGTTTTTGATAGTCGCCTCCTCTCTATACAACAGTTGAGCATCTGTGATGAAAAAAACACAAAGAGTGAGCCGCTATCCAGGGTTTTCTGATTTTGAATTTGCAAGCCTGTTGGCTAGGGAGGGTTTGTGGAAAGTTCCAGGCTCTCTGATGTTAGATATGCAGAGTGCTGAGGTGGACATAGCATAGGAAGTTCAAAATCTATGTTTCTGCAACTGCTAATACAAGAGGTGATGTCAAACAAGGGATACTGGGCAGCATGTGTATGACTCTAGCTTTTGCACTTTCCATACACATACTTTCCAGTAAAACTTTATTTTTAACCAGCTTAGTGCAGCGTTTAACCTGGCCTCTAGCAGCTGAACTTCAAAAAGCATGTTATATAGGTAGCTTCTACTTCTACTGCACTTCACCGAACAGGGAACAGCAAAAAGTATTACATTTGAAGATTTAACAACTAACCACTCAAACTTCGTACACTGAATGTTTTTAGCGCGTTTTCATCCTTGTCACTTTGAAAGAATCAGCGACACATTGGCCAAGCAGTTGGTATGTTCAACTTGCAATCCTAAGGTTGCTAGTTCAGGCACTGGTTAGATCACTGTGTTGTATCCTCGGGCAACAAACTTTATCCGACTTGTTTCATTCGATTCTGCTGTATAAACGAGTACCAGTTCTACTGGGGGTAACTACAAAGGATTAGTGTCCTGTCCAGGGAGAGTCAATGTCTCTCATCTGCTTATCACCATGGAAACCGTTGATAAGTACCAGCCTTATTAGCTACTTGGATTGAGGGTGAATTTAGATTTAGCTTAGCTTAACTTAGAAAGACACATATTTAAAAAAACAACTACCATTGAACTACAATACCTGTAATTTTTGATGGATTAAACAGCAACCTAGATTTGGAGACTCAAGTTTTAACCTAAAAAGCAAACGTACGTTTGGAAGTTAGTTTGAGTTTTTGACATTTTGACTCAAGAAGCCACAGGAGAACATTAAAAGGACTCGTGGTCCCCTTCGAAGTCTACCATCCGAGGCTAATGGGTTAATGTCATTATCCAAAAAGATACAAAGGTCAAACCTTTTGCAGGTGTACGAGCAAAGGCAGCATCTTCTCCTTAGTTATTTATAAGTTTTGAGTGAAGGTCCGGCAAGGGATTGAATCCACACAGCAGACTGGCATGTTACCAACTGAACTAACCAAGCAGTGGTTAGGTTAAATGTTTCCCAGTTATGTGTCGATTTCGTTGCTAGCATCCCCATTCTATTACTTACCTTGGAATAAAAATGTCATTTTCCCATCTATATCGCATTTCTAATGTAAACTCCTGCCAAAGATGAGCAACAGCACGTAAACCTACAAGATCATAAGGTATTAAGCATCAGCGCACAGGTATTTATAACTAGGAAAGTCGGGAGCCCTATATAATGCAAAGTTGAGAAACTTTAAAAACTCAAAAAGACATTTTATCACTTGAAAACAATAAAAAAGGAAATCTGTATCAGACATTGAAATAACCTCTTTTCCAAGAAAAATAACTTTCCAAATAGTAATGAGAATTAAAAAAGTATACAACTGGCCGTGCATGCAGATAGTCAACTCAAGGACGATTCTCTCCTTCCTCAAGTACCACCTCGCCCCTTCTCAAGTACCATCCCCTCAGCCCCCTTTTTCAAGTACCATCTTCTACCTTCCCCTTTCATGCACTTAAGCCCAAACTTCATTTTCTTTAAAACATCGGGCGATTGGCGATTGTTACTCCAGTATCACTTATCAAATACTGAACTTGAAACCTACAGGAAATCGATTTTATTATCTCGATTTCTAGCTGAAATTCTTGACAGAGTTTAAAGTGGATTCTAAATGTCTAATCATGATTATAATACGATAAAAAAAATGCCTGTGTTATAACTTAGTCCTGACTTAGTTGAGCATAATTATTAATACTAAGACGAAACAGGGGTAATTTCCAGTTCGGGAAGGCCCAGCTACCCAATAAGCAACGAGGAAAATCCTCACCTCCATAACTGTGGTTTACAATGCATACACATATTGCAAGTAAATAGGTAAGGCTGTCTTCAGGAGCTGTCTTGAGACTTCGGAAACGTTCCTGTTTAAAATGATTTTAACACCAGGTCATTTCCAAACGTTTTCACACGAAAACTGACATTTTACTGTGAGCTTCTGAATGATTTGTGGTGAATTGGATGAGTGGTTAAAGTATTTCACTCATAACCTTTTGTCCTTAGGGTCTCGAGTTCTACCCCCACTGTGTTGTGTCTTTCACCAAGTCACTTTACTTGACGTGTTAATGAGTACCAGTTCTGCTGGGGGCTAACAGGCGATGGATTAGGGTACTGTCTGGGGAAGTCAAACACTCTCATTTGCTGAACACTAAAGAAAGCAGCGATGAGCGCCGTCCTAACTAGCCACAGAAAAGATTCAGCTTCTGAACGACTACGAGACTGCTTATAGTCTACTCTGCCAATACTACAAGGCACCAAAAATTTTTTGTTAATTGAATTACGGTCTTGAAAGTCATTGGTGCACATAAATGAAGTTTACGCTTACTTCAAGAATACAGCATCTAAACTGTAAGGGTTTTCAGTGTAACAAATATTTTAGTCAAGTACAACTTCAGACCTTATACAAAAACTTTAATCACGCATTACTAGTTATTTTATTGGAAAAGAATCCAAAACAATGTAAAGCGTGTTAATATTGTCAATCACGCAAACCTATGTATCACTATTTTCATTAGACAAAGTTTACTGGTCCTGTCTAATATGTTATGTCCAAATTGGTTCTTATTTAGAGCAGAAATTTGAAAAAGAGCTCAGCAGCATTTAGTTAATATTTGTACCTGAAGGCCTTGCTGAAACTCAGTATCTCGGTCTTTCTCCTCTTCCGACATTTTCTCGACCAGAATTCCTATTTGCTTGGCCTCGAGTACATCAGGATCAGATTCAGCATCGGGAAATAGGTGCTGTACAACAAATTTACAAGCCATTAAAAGTTACATCACATGCTAAACCCCGTCTAGGGTTATAAAGGCTAAAATACACACTCGAGTGAAAAAAAAATTGGGCTTTTGGATCTTCATGTGTCTAATTTAGTCGTTTCGGTAATATTCCATGTTGCCAACGTGGTCCCTGATGAAGCAGCGATTAGCATTGCCCACTAGCAACCAGGGAGGGGCGAGTTCTTTTTTTCGGACAAGTGTGGCAGAGATAAAATGTGTGTTTATCTTTTATGATTTGTAAGACACATTCAGTAAGTGCCACTGCGCAGAAGACAATGCTTTGAGTACCTTATATAGAAAAAAAAAGCCAAGCGCTCTCCATCCAATTGTTAAAGCAATAACTTTTTTAGGTGCTGTAAATATTTCTATTACCATTATCATCGTACCATATTTTTATAAAGACCAATGTTTTATTAGTTACCATTAAATGTAACTGTAACATGTAACTGTAGCTTACTTTGAGAATTTCGTCAAGAAGTTTACTTGATAAAGGAGATTCATCTGGCCCAATTGTTGTAATCTGCGTGGTTGCCTTGGTAACTGCTGACGACAGTGAAGACACAGGCAGCCCTGGTGAAGGCTCGGTGATCTTCTGTAGCGCATGTGTGATGTTAGCTGCAGCATCTGTGTTGGGGAAATCAATGGTGAGAAAGGGATCTTGCCAGGAAACTTAACAATAGCAGCTCAAGGTACACAGTGATGAAGCCATAATAATCCTACCTTCTTCATCCGGTCTCCTCAAAAGCTGTAGTGTTGATTCTCTCCTGTGACAAAGTTTCATGAAGCCATCGAGATATTCACCTAGAACAGCAGCAATGACAAAGTATATGATGAAGCCACCAAAATAATTTACCTCCAACAAAAACAATATCAAAGCTTCATGGAGCCACCGAGGTATTCATCTAAAACAGTAACTATAACAAGGCATCATCAAGCCGACTACTTGTATAAGGAACAAGGAACTAACCTAGAAAGCATCAAGAATTTTCTGTTATTTACATTTTTTAGGAACATGGAATTCACCACGCAAACACTCAGGTTTTCTATCACGCGGACTCTAGAAGGAACATGGAACTCACCCAGCAAGCACCGAGGGGTTTCTGTCATTCACACCCTACAAGAACATGAACTCACCACGCAAACACTCGGGTTTTCTATCACGCGGACTCTATAAGGAACACGAAACTCATCTAGCACGCATCGAGAGCTTCCTGTCATTCACGTTCTAAAAGGAACACGGAACTCACCTAGCAAGCACTGAGAGTTTTCTGCCATTCCCACTCTATTAGGAATATAGAACTCACCTAGCAAGCACTGAGGGTTTTCTGTCATGCGCACTCTAACCGACCACTGTGGGGCTTGTAGTGGATCTAGATCACTAAAACAACAGGAATAGAATGAACAGCTCTTTTTAGTTTGACCTTGTTACCTTCGGTAAGTGCAAAAACAAAGCTACTTCTTTAATCTGTATAGTATACTAATTAAGAAACAGCTGAAACATTGAAGTATTGAGTTAGAAAGCAAGTTATTTAATTAATTGATATGACTTGATATTTCAACAATTCGAAGCTACTAAAAATTAACTAAAAAAAGGTATAAAACGCTCCTAAAACTTGAACTAGGGTTGAAAGCAAAAAACACTTATGGGTCTTTATCAATAAATATTTGTATTTTAAAGTAAGGTAAAAAATTTGCTTCGCTCATAAATGAGACATTTATAACATGGAAAATTGAACAGAACCCTGGTTGTTTGAGTGAAGGGTTTTCGCACACTTTGTTCTTTAAAAGGCTTTTTGTCCATTTATACTACTTGTATTTAATTTTCTGTGTACGCTTTTGTTTATTAATTTATACTGCTATGCAAAAGAACATTATTTTGACATTGAAATAACGACCAAAGCACTATTGAAACCTCTTATCACGTAATCTTCTTTGCAGGCTAACGCTTACAATGTAAGTTTGAATAAACAATCCTTTCCCAAAAGCTCTGCCAATATAATATATTCAATCATAGATTTACTTAAACTGTCACTAGCAGCCAGCTGCAGTGTTTCTATGACACAAACGCACTTACGAGTAAACTGCGTTATCCACCACCACTTCCTCCGACAAGCATGGCCATGTTGTAGACAAATGAAGTTCACTGAAAAAAAAAATTATCGAATCTTAGACTTGACATCCGTAATTTACTTATTAATCCTTTTTTCCGAAAACCAAAGACGACTAACTCGTATCATGCTCTTTTCATCAAGTTCAGGTCGAGGTTGAAGCTCTTTTGAAACTATGTTCTCAATTTTAGTGACGCGATTCACTTCCGCAATCTCTGAAACTGACAAAATAATTTCTTGTGTGTTGCCTTCTCGCAAATCTTTTAACAGTCTTAACCCAGCTCTTGTTTCGTGTGGATGAGCAGTCTAAGATGGAATGACATACCGATACTGTTCCACCAAGCAATAGCCGTAACTCAATAAAATGAAAAAAAACATATAGTAGAAAACAGCAGGACAACCATAAATGTAAAAGGAAGAAACCTGATAGAATCTTGAGAGGTTCCAAACGGCAGTGTAACCACATCTGTCAAGCCCACCTCACAAGCTAAACAGGATGAGACGTCTGGGGGCTCCTGTGGCCAAGCATACTCTGTCCACTCATCAAGGACATAGGTAAATCTTATAGATACAGTCACTGGGGGCAGTGAGGAGGTTGGGCATGCCTGTGGAAACGTTATAAGCATAATCACTGGAGGTACCGGGAGGGGAGGCACTAAATGGGCAGGGTGTACTTGTGAAAGTATAACAGAGACGGGCCATGGCTTTGGAAGCGATGAAAGTACAGTCAACAAGGCAACTTGGGAAGCGTGGCATGCTTATTAGGATGATAAAGATACAGTCTCCAAAGTCACTTGGGAGATAGAGCATGCCTGTGGAAGCAATACAGATCCTGTTTCCAAACGCATTTAGGAGAAATGGTAAAGTGACAGTAACTAAAGGGACTTTGGAGAGGGTCATGCTTTGGAAAAGATAAGATACAGTTTTCTGAAGGCACTCGGAAGACGGGCATGTCTATGGAAATGGTAAGGATGAAGTTATAGTCTCAAAAACTTGGGAGAAGTGGCATGTCTATGGAAATGATAACGGGATAGTCTCTGAAGGAATTTGGGAGACAGGGCATGTCTGAAATGATAAAGATGAAGATGTAGTCTCAAATGGAATTTAGGATATGGGGCATGTTCGTGGAATAATAGAGTCTGGAGAAACTTGGGAGGTGGCCCCTGTCTGTGGAAATGATAATAGGACAGTTTCAGAAGGCAATTGGGAGACAGGGCATGTCTATGAAAATGATAAAGATATAATCTGCATAGGGACTAGGGATATGGGACATTTATGTGGGAATGCCTAAGGATTTGGATCTGAAGGAACTTCGAAAACGGAACATGTCTGAGGGGACGTTAAACACAGAATCAGGTCTTGTTTTTCACTATTTTGTGTTTTATTAAACACGGTAAGTATTGTTTTTTTGTTTGAGAAGTGTATATAGCCACTACAATATTGAGGTAATAACTTTGCCCAGGAATATATCCTATAATTTATTCCCAGGTGAAATAAACTTGTTATTTCACTGTAAATGAGAAAAAAATCTAAATCTATTCATATTTGGTTGCTTTATATTAGAAATTCCTTGAAATTTCTTTAGAAACTACTGAACCGAATGCATTTCATTTGACCATACTTAAAGCAGCCGCCTTGAATCTTGTCAACCATGATCTGTATGAGAGGTTAGTCACTTGGCATTGATACAAGCTTACTGATTAGTAATTTCTGGCTATATATAAGAATATCTCAAAAAATGAACTGAAACAATGACACCTTGGTGATTTTTACCACACAATTAAACCCTCCATAACTCTTAAAAATAGTGTGGCGTGGCATGTTAACTAACTTGGTTTGCTGATTCGTTTTTCGTTAAGGACCGGAATTCTCATTTTAAGATAGTGTGTGTTGCTCATAAAGGAAACGATACATGCACTGGAACGGTGGACAGTTTGGATCTTGCAACATCAAGCAATGAAGGTCTTTAGCAGCTAAAATTACCAATTTATCTTTGAAGATTTCCAGCAGTCCTGCGAGATGGCCAAACTGACTTGAAACATGTCTCAACTGGCTCATTTCAAAGGCTGTTCTGAATCCTCCCCCGACACAAACTCCAAAATATAGTCTTCTCCATCGCTGATGTGCTTGTACGAACATTGGGACAGTGCTATGGATAAAACCAGCGGTGATTTAAGTGACAATAAGCAAAACTTTAACATTCAATGTTTGCAACACACGGACAGTGGAATAAAGCAAAGGTGGGATGAGTTGAGGTCATGGGATGGGGTGCAGGTCAACCGACTGACAGGAAAGAGTGGAAGAACCTTTTGATGGCCCTATGTGCCACCCAGGCGTAAAGAGGATATGATGGTGACGATGTTTGCAATTGTTTTCAGCAAGTTGATACAACGATAGCAATGTTGAAATAATAAGCTAACAATTTGGTAAAACGTATCCAAAGAACCCGTTTTTAAAACTCTTGTGGAAGGGCGATTAACCTACGATGAATTGTTCGTGCAACAAGAAGCTTCAAAGGCTCTCATCTGCTTAACAATAAGGTAACTGAAGATAAGCACTGACTGGCCCAGTAGGGCAGAGGATTCCTGAGCTGTACTTTTAGCTAACCAGTGGTGGATTAGCGTTCCAACAAGAGAGTCAAAGGCTCTCATCTGCTTTAAAACATTAGGTAACTGAAGAAAAGCGCTGGCCCAGTAGGACAGTGGATTCCTTAATGGGTTCAAATTTGCCACCTATAGGTAGCAAATGCTATCAAAAATGAATGTTGGCCACTAGATTTTCGGAACTTGTAGCAAGCTGGCTGCTAGAAGATTATTTGGATTTTGTGTGGCTGATTAACTAAGATTTATTGTTTACTATATATAACGATGAACAATGTGATTAATGAATAAAGCTTGTTTACTTTCTTCGAGAAATAAATCTAGAAAAAATGCAATTATTCCTGTGCACACACAGCTAAAGAGGTAGACACAGTACAGATTACATGTTGAAAACATATTTCATTTAGCTTTTGCCAAGGCTAACAAGTTTTGCCTCTGGTTGCCAGCTAAATACGTGAAAAAAAAAGTTACTTTCGGGCTCTGCCTAAACTTCATTCTTAGTAAACCTAAGGCTCTCATCTGCTTTAAATTATTTCGGTAACAGAAGATAAACACTGGCCTTGCAAATAGGCAAGCAGATCTATGAACTTGAAAATATCTCTTAGTTTCCCTAACTCATTTAGTTCTTACCATTTTGCATTTGTGAATGCTATACCAATGGAGCTGAGAAGAAGATGACATCTTGATTCATTGTCAATAGCTTCTCCGCTTTGCACTGGCGTAAGAACCAAGAACTCCTTTAAACCAAACCTGCAATTGAGATAGAGAAAAGATAAAAAGGTAAAGTCTGTTCATTCACGTAGCGAACACGCTGTAGGCGCTTTAGAAAGACCACTTTATCCCCAGCGGACAGGAAACATGTTTGTATAATCTGGCACTCATTTTCCAACCCCAAAGGTTGGAAAGCTGGAAGAACAGAGGGAAAGAAGGTCATCCAAATATTTAACCCTCAACCAGGTCGGAAATCAAACAGGGAACTTAAGGATTAGGAGGCAGCGATCTTACCACTGTGCCAATCCCTCCATTGAGCATGTCTATGAGGTGTCGTTTTGTTTAGAACTAATTTCATTTGAGTATACAAAACAACAACCCTTATCCACTGGTAGTAAAGACAAAGCATGTTGTGGCTGTTTAAATAACAAGTACTGTTGCTGCAAAACCAAGTTTAAAATTGTTTTATTACACTCTTTCAGCAAAAGCAAAGAGACATACCATCGACTTAGACAATGAGCTCGTGGTGGGAAATCAAACTCAACATCAAACATTTCCATCACAGCATGAGGTAGGCCATCTTCGAAATCTGACAAATGAATAAGACACTTATGAATTGTGTTTAGCTACCTAAATTAAGTTTAACATGTGTTTTCAATACACTAAACTTATCTCCTCTGAAAAATGAGTTCACTGTGAAACAGTCATTTACAGACACATTTAACAAACCACTAAAACTAAACTGAGATTAGAGGGTTTCGCAGCCTTAGTGAGAGCAAACTAGTTTATATAGGACTTCAACTACTACTCAAATTTGCCACTAGGAAATCCAGAATCTGTTCTAAGATGATGTATTGTAAGCAATAATCACATGGAGCTGAAACATTTACTCTCTCAATTCTAGTTTCAAAACCCGTTAGCGATTCGGGTCTAATCAGCACAAGTAAGTATTTCAGTATAACGTAAAATTCAATGAGCAGTATCAAACGCACAAGGGAAGTGAAAGACATGACAGGTTTGCAAGTACTCCGTTTGTCTTGTTTACTTACGCAAAAAACTCCAGAAGTGATAAATCCAGCTCTTATTGCCCAGGTTTACCACCCTTTTTGCCAATTTGTTGGTACTTTTTACAGAATTTGTTTGCAGTATTCTCTTCTAATTTTTGACCAAGTTCACCACTGAACCCAAAATTAAGCTTGCTGCTATTTTGGTTTGTTCGATGTATTAAACACTAATAGCACTATTTAGCTCTCTTTCCCGATTTTCTACATTTTCAGTGCGTTTTTGAAACTTAATACGGTGTTCTATTAGTGGACTTTTCTTTTAAAGTTGAATAAGCTCTTAACTGCATTGGCTGCAATTTTGTTTATCTACAACAAGTGCAATTGCGATTACCAATGCAAACCTGTGAATACTGGCCAGATGCTCTAACCTGGGCTGAATCTGTAATTGCATTGTTTACGATTAAGAAAGAATTTATCGTCCAATCAGATTGCAGTAATGTTTCTATGCAAAAAACTGGATACAAACACGATAAACGTTGTTTTAACTATTCATTTGATTTGTACTGTCCTGTTTTACAGCAGGTTTTTATTTCTTCAAAGGACTCCTTACTAGGGCTGCCCACGATTAAAACACAGAATCTGGCTGCAAGAATGGGTTCCTCCAAAAAAACAACCATAAGGTATTGCAGTGGTTTCAAAGTAGATGTTTAGTTTATGTAAACAAAAGTAAAAATCACAGGCCAATCAGTAGAAGCACAAACATGTCACTTAACATTTTTGTATATTTGTTGTAAACCCATCCATCTGAGAGGACACCACACACAACCCAGACAAGGTTACCATAGGATGTCTTTGGTTAATAAAACAAAATTATATGTTTTCTAAAAAAAATTTTCGAAGCGTAGTACAATCCCTAAAAAACATAGCACAAAACTAACATACAGCCTTACGAAATAAACTATAAACTTCAAACTAACTTTAAATTTTAATTACATTTCAAATTAAACTGTGCAAACTTGGCAATACATCATGCAATGGCATGTTCCTAACCTTCGTGACCTAGGCTTTGAGAGGAACTGCTTTTTCTGGACCGAAGAAAGTGATAAGACACAGAAAATGCAAAGTTTGCAAAAGCAATTGCCTCTGTTTTAGTTATCCACTGGTCTTCCTGCTCCTGTCAATTAAAGGAAAACAATAGCTCTGTGAAACTGAAATGAGGAAACCTACCACAAGTAAACCACCTTCTTGCTAGTTACAAGTAAATGCATTGTTCTTTGGATCAGGACACGCCTGTATTTTAGAAACTTTGATCACTTCTGCTGAGTAGCATGAGAAAACATATAGTTTCTTTTGTTCTTACTAGTTAAACACGCAATTGGACTGAAAGCCTAGGAGTATTTTCTGGGATTTCACCGTTGACCCTCTGATTACAGGTCAGATGCTCTTATCATTTGAGCTACAAGAACCCATGATCCTCTGATTACTAGTAAGGCGCTTTTACCCTCTGAGCTACAGGATTCTGACCCACTGTTTACTGGTGAGATGCTCTTACCCACTGAGCTACAGGAACCCATGGCCCACTGATTACTGGTCAGGAGCTCTTATCCACTAAGCTAGAGGAACCAATGACCCTCTGATTGATTACTGGTCAGATGCTCTAACTCACTGAGCTACAGGAACTCATGATCCTCTGATAACTGGTCAGGTGCTCTTACCCACTCAGCTACAGAAACCCATGACCATGTGAATACAGGTCAAATGCTCTTACCTGCTGAACTACAGGAATCCATGATCCTCTTATTACTGCTCAGATGATCTTACCCACTGGGCTACAGGAACCCATGGTTCTCTAATTGCTGGTCAGATGCTCTTGCCCACTGAACTACAGGAACCCAT
The DNA here is from genome assembly GCA_026413305.1 of Hydrozoanthus tunicans. Classification (NCBI taxonomy): domain Eukaryota; kingdom Metazoa; phylum Cnidaria; class Anthozoa; order Zoantharia; family Hydrozoanthidae; genus Hydrozoanthus; species Hydrozoanthus tunicans. The sequence continues at coordinate 2,497 of JAOBAT010075366.1, read as the reverse complement.
GGCCCTCTCACTATTGGTCTGATGTTCTTACCTACTGAGCTACAAGAACCCATGGTCCTCTGATTTTTTTTAAGAAGGCTACAATAAACTATTAAAGCAAAGCAATTATTCTAAAACACTGAAATGGCCTTAAAACTTACATCCTCACTTTTCTTTGCTGGAATGGGATTCAAATTACTCTTCTGACCTCCAGCAAATTTCTGCAGAGTCTGATGTATGTTATTTTAATAGTTAGTAGTGGTATTAACTGTAACCTTATCCAATTAACTGAAACTAATAATTTCAATTTATCTTCATTCAATACCATTATCTGTTATCAAAACATAAACTGAATATAAAGGATACCAGAAATTGAGTGCTAGTAACTAGATTATTAGAACTGGTCTTCAGTTGGCAAATTAGTTTTCCTTGTCATTGTAGTCAATAACTTCTGTTTATGAAATTTTAGACAATGAGTTCATTTAGAAAAGGTAGCCCTGAAGCCCTTCTTTTCTTTTCCCACTAAAATAATGACTGAAAACAACAAGAAAACCTGTTTTGCAACTTGATAACAGATAGCACAAAATGTACTTCGATACTTCAATGACTGTGTTAACTAGGTGCCATATTATTCCAGTGGACTTGGATTGTGGGCGAACTTAAATATCATGAGTGAAAAGCAACACTCAAATGAATGCAATTTAGTAAGAGCTGTTACTTCATAAAACAAGAATAAGCCTAAAACATTTTGTTCATCAGTCTTTTGAGAGCTAGTCTTTAGTCAGCTGGAAGAACCTAACAAATGACTACTAATTTTTTGAGACAACAGGAGCTGTCACAATATCCTCCATCCATCAACAAAAACCAACACTGACAACAAAGTGATTTGAATTATTGTGACTACATCTTACCAACAAACGACTGTAACACTAGCTAATGAATGTGTCAATACTCCAACCAAACATTTTTGCTCCAAAATGTACCACTTGTTTATGTAGTATGGTTACCTGTACCACTGAGGGTCTCTTACTTCCACCATCTAATTTCCATTCATGTACTATCTCTTCAAGTCTAGCAATGAATCTGGTGTAAAAAAATATGGTTCATAAACAAATGAGTGAAGTAACAGTGTAAATCAAATATTAAAAATTTTTCAGCTACTACAAATCAAGGATATGTCCATGAATAAACACAATCAGCCACTGCCTGGATGCTAAAAACCAGTACTTAATTTAATAACTCATCAAGTCCTACCTTCAAGTTCACTAGTTACAGCCAATGGGTTGACAGGTTTTTACACTTGAAAACTCTTTAGGGTATTTTTTTATCTTTTCTTTTGCATAAATAAGGTAATTAAAAAAGAAACACATCTATGTTTGACATCAGCTGTAACTTACAAAAAGAAAACCATAATATAATTATAATACTCCTAGTTTAAATGTTTTATTAACTATCTTCCGCTAAGTATACTAGCAATGTGTGAATCCTGAAGTTTGACAAATAGCTTCACGTGAATAGCAAAATGTTAACTAAAAGAGTATATTCCTATAAAATTGTAAGAGATGGATTAGACTTTTAATATTTAAGAAAAAATTCATGCTTGAGGTGATCATCAGACCGAAAGACCTTTTGTTCAGTAGGTTCTTTTTGAAGTTCAGTTGCACAATTTTCTCTGCTAGGCATAGGTTGCAAATCTTTCAACCGGCTTTGAATGCTTTTGCTAGCTTAACAAATGACTATTTGAACCATGGAAAATGAATAAACATGCAACTGCTGAAGAAAAACACATGCCCCTTTGCGACGTCTGCTTAACAAAAAGCCTAGAGTATAAAGCTGATGTTCACACCCCTGAAAATGATCCCAAGGTACATATTGGCATGACCAAACACAACTTTAAATCTGCCTCAATGGCCACACCTCAACAATTAAACACAGACAATTTGCCAATAGTACCGTGCTCTCCAAACACATTTGGGAATTGAAAGACAAAAACACAGAATTTGAAACAAAATGGGCACCACTTCTCTTGCAAGCACCACTATTTTGTTTGTTTTTTCTTACCCTCAACCTCTATGTCATATCTAACATGTCAGGGCAAACTGTACACATACACTATCCATTACACCAGAGCGACAACTGCACAAGAGGTATGGAAAATTAGAAACCTCTTTTTAATTGAGTTTAGAAATAACTTATTTAACCACGATTAACAAGTATCAGCCATGCAAACTAGATGACAACTAGAATTTAACAAACTTGCAAAATTACACTAAAAAATGAGCATACATGTCACGTAAAGTGCAAAAAATGGCTCATATGCAGAGGGAGTATACAAGTGGGTCATTAAGTGAAGTTTACTGTGAAAAACCATCTGCAAGAGTTCACATGGCGGCATCATTAGAGAACAGATGATGGCTATCCATATTTGTGCTCCTGCACCACATCTCGATTGACTGTGGGTACACAGAGTGTTGGAGGCCATGGATTTTAAGTTTAGAATTATTTATACTTCTAAACT
>JAOBAT010075355.1:0-11183 GCA_026413305.1 Hydrozoanthus tunicans | reverse complement strand
TCAAACAAGAAATGGCACAAATGTAATATAATTTACAGTGGGGCAACTGAATTTGCTTAGGAATCTTGAAACAAGTTCTATGTACCAAACCTTTGTTTCGCCATGTTAGCGAGCATTATTTGGGACCATGCATAAATCAGCACCATTTCTGCTCTGAGCTAGCTTTCAATGATTTATAAGTGCCATGTCCTGAAGGAGACAGAGACTCTACAGATCGCTTAACCCTTTAACCCCTAAGAGTGCTGAAAGATGAGTTTGTAAGTTCTTCCAACTTAAGTCCATAGTATTCCTATGAGAAGTTTGGGAGAATTTCTTAATTCATCTTCCAGAGTTTTTGGTGGATGATCAAATTTCATATTCTCAGTACTAACCAACTTGTTTTCTTTTGTTTACTGTAAGGAGAATTTAGATGTTGACAAATGCCTTCAGGCTGAAAGGGTTAACACTAAAGAAACCAGAGATAAACACCGGCTTAATGGACCACTTGGCTTGACAAGGGATTTAGCTTTTAGCTTCTTATTATCACATTTTTCGTTAAAGCTAGAAATGTGGACAAAATAAAGCATACCTTGTGACTTATCTCGTTTTCGCTTTTTCTTTTTGCCTTGTTGTGCATAGTTGTCCCTTGCACTCCATCCAGGATAAAGCTGCATGTGTAATGCACGTTCCTTGCGAGCCATCTCATAATATTTTGCTTGTTCTGTTCGATCTAATGCATGCCACTGAAAGAAATTTTATAAAAGGTTTAGTAAACAAACTTACATAAACTTTTCTACATGGAAATTAAGTTAAATTTTTGTATCTAAAAGCTTAAAAAATCCAAAATATATATTTGGTACAAAAACCATTTTTCATGTACACAGTACAAAAAAATACAAATAAGACTTTCTAGCAAAACAAAAACTTAACTCTTGTTATAAAAAAAATCTTAATTTTTTAACAATAAATTACAACACTTTTGTTGAATGCTTTGAAAACTATAATCATGACAACTGTGAAGCAAAGAAACAAGATGGTATGTGACACTGGCCCGTAGCCAAGATATTTTTGCAGGAGGGTGAAACCGAATGAGGAAGACACACCAGATGAGTCAAAGGCGCCAGTCTCAGGGGTTTGGGCATCTGCTACCCCAGGAAATTCTAAAAATTAGGTTGTTTTAGAAAGGCAGACAAAACCAACCTTAAAACTGGATATTATTCAAACTCTTTATCTTCAAAATCAATTCAGAAGAACAGAGGATAATGTTGCTTTTCAAATAGCTGGTCAACAAAAATAGTGGACCTTGTGCAATAGCTATTTCTAAGCACATTTCTAAGACGTCTGTGTTACGAGAAAATGAGAACTTAACATAGAAAACTGATGAAGGCAAAAAGCATCATTCTCCAAAACTAGTTACATAAAAAGTATGAGCATAGGGAAAATCTACAAATACACCTTTTGGCCTATTTGGGACAGAAAAGGTTAAGCTATTTTTAAGTCAATGAATGAAAAAATCTTACAGAAAATATGAAAAAAATTAAGTTACACTTGAAGAAAATAAAAACCACACAGCTAATTGATCAAGTTATTCATATTTGGACTGGTTTCTTCCACCAAGACAAATAAACTAGTTGGCACTCAAGAACTTCAGACTTCCTTGTGTTGAAACCCTTTTGGCTGTTTGAGATTCTTAAACTCTTCATTAGTTTTTCTTTTACTTTTCAACTTTTTCAAAACATTCCAAACTTCTGTACATCAGAAAATTTTCAGTTTTCTTATCAATCTACTTTTTAGCGGCTATCAGTCAGCAGCACAGTGGTCCAGCAGTTATTATGTTTGACTAGTAATCCTAGGGTCACAAGTTCATGCCTGCTCAGACCACTGCATTGTGTCTTTGAGCAAGACACTTTACAAGACATGTTCCAGTTGACTCAGCTGTATTAATGAGTACCAGTTCTGAGAGACTCAAAGATTTTAATCGGCTTAACACTACAGAAACCTGAGATAAGTGCTGGCCTAGTGAATCAGTTAGGCTCGAGAAAAGATTTAGATTCTCATAAGCAGCTGTTATCATTTTAAAAGCCTATTTTTCAACAACTTTTTGTACTTCTTTTGATAGTCTTAACTTAACCTAAACAAATCTTTTGACCTAACAGTTTGTTCTACACTATAGCTAAGCTACCATAGCAAGTGATATTTCATCAAATGGAATCTCTATCCAAGCCAAGAGAGTAGTACCACAAAAATAAACTCCTCTTTTAAACTGCATGCAAGCCCCATGCCAAAAGTAAAAGAAAATAGCTTTTCTCCATTCTTATGGCTAAATTGGGGCGATGGAAAAACAAAGTGCCTCACAGCACGAACTAAGCAGTAAGGTTAAACAAGACAATTATTATATGGCTTAAAGAAAGAAAACAGCTTTTCGACTGCAGCAATCTGTAGTGCAGTAATGGACCTCAAAAATAAGCAACCAAAGCGCGCATGTTTCTCAGCCATATGACAAAGCAATCAGAAATACTGCACTCATGAACAACTGGTGGACTAGGTGTACAGAATCCACCCTAAGGAAGGCCCTGTTAGGAAACAAATCATCAAAAAACAAATTTCTCGTTTTCATTCTTTTCCGTGTTCGAGTTGAGGGTAATGTAAGTGGAGCTGCCAGACACAGGTGCTGGTCCTGACTCTTGTGTTTTTCACGGCTGCTGAACCCAACAGAGCTTCCCTAAGGGTTTCCTTGTCTTCAGCATTAAAATTGGATTATTACCCTTTTTCCAAGAATTTGGTTGATAGCTGCACTTTCCTTTAGGGTGCATTCTGAAACAACTTTCGATCGCATGTCCTTCATGTATAACATGAATGCATTTAATGGTTTCTTGACGTGAGACAGCTTGGGTTTGAGGGAGCCATCCCTGCCACTCACCGGATTTTCACCACCTACAACTGACAGAGGTCCACTTGATGGCGACAAAATGCTGCAGAACAAGCCAAAACCATGTAAAGTAAACTCTAAACTGATTGTATGAGCACAGAAACACAAACTTATCGACTCTTAAATAAAAGCAAAACTAGCACAAAACTTGCAGAACTAATGAGTAATCAAATACAAAAAAACATGGCAACTCAATCCCACATGAACAATCCTGGAAAGTAGTCAACAACTAATAGCAAAAACTGAGCGTGCTGACCTAGCTTATTATAATCAAAATCACTGTGGACCATTTTACACCCAATCCTAAATCAATACTTATCACTCTTAACTGGAACTTTATCATAAATCTAAAAAATACTGAATTGACTTATAAATTAAAACAGTTATTACAAACATGACAAAGGCAGTGAATTGCTGTGAAGCCATTTTAAAAAGCTGAACCACAAACTTGTGGTACTGTACTAAATAAAAAGGTGAACATACGAGCTGAAATTTCAACTTTGATACCGAGAAGCCCTTTAAATGGAGATCCCTCTACCATAACCAAACAAATAGATTTGTATTTTTCCTTAGTTTTGCTTACCCAGCTGCAATATGAGGAGGCCGATTTATAACTGTTGTGTTTGGTGGAGGTGCAGGTGATAGATGCATAGCATTTCGAGGATCCATTGACGGATGGCTTAGCCTTGGTATCCCTCCGGATGTCGCAGTTGCAGTTGTCGAGTAATGAGGATACTGTGACGAGACCGGTCCATGAGGTTGCCTTGGAAACAAGAAGAGTTTTGCAGCCTTAGTATTATACTAATTAGTACAGTCATTTGACTCTTGTGTTACCTTTCTCAAGTTATGTGTTCTGTGCAAAAATTGCTTGATTTTATTCTGATATCACGAAATATACCAAAGCATGTCAATATTAAAGTTACTGCTTAAATTAAATGCTTTTTCCATCATTTGAAACAAGAACACCATCTCAATTTGATTTACACTGACACCTAAAAAATTAATCTGAATCTCCAGTTTCATTCACTTTCAGCTTCAGTAGCTTCCACATTCCACAGAATTTCTATCCTTAACATTTCAATAAACATGTGGCTTTTTTTATTTCTACTTAAACTTCAAAACTCCATAACCTTTGCTTGGGTACTAGCTAATCTAGCTCTGAAAAACTATGACAACTTCAAAAAATAAGGTCCAAGAACTCTATAAGAAAATTTTCTCAGTTAGGTCCAGGGCATTAATTTAGTTCTTTAGGCCATAGCTTTTTTAACTTTTAGTTTTACTTGATAACTTAACTAAAATTCTAGGTTGGACAGACAAATAAAAAATAAAAAATATTCAGTGCCAGTGTTTTTGTTAAGGCTTGGGAAATGGAGTGTAGTAATTGGGAAAGAAGGTACAACCTATTTTATTGTCTGAAACTGGCAATTTTTTGAGATGCAAGACATTTCATCATTGGGGAAAAGCAGTACAGCCACTGGTCAGGGAAACACGGAACAATGTACCAGCTTACCATCACTGAGTTTTAAGATCAAGCAAAAAATTGAATTGTTTTCAACTTTTCTGATCTATATTGACAATTTATCTCAACCAAGAAACCTGAAGAATGTAGATAGTCAGCAAACAAGGTTGATTAAACTAATAAACTCATAATTAAGATTGTTGTTTAAAAAAATAAAGGTTAACAGTGATCCAAACAGGAATTCCTTTTCTAAAACCGACAAAATATCAGTTTGTGGGATCCACAAAACTAAAAATTAAAAAACTGCAAATGACCTTATGGTTTCATAAAAAAGCAACAGAAAAACTCTACTTGAAATAAGAACAAGTGGGAAAAGAAAAGTACTTTCTGGTTGGCAAATTTGACTGGTCTATTTTGACCAGTGGATCAACATTAAGTTTGGGCTTTATAGTTAACTTTGGAAATAATTTTCAGGCAACTGATCAATCTGAATCTGGTTTAAAATCTTTATCAAAGATCCAATGAAAGTTTGTTTTCAATCTTTAGATTTATTTCATCTCTCAACCCATAAGAGATTGATTGGCCATATGAATGAGAAATGTTCTGTTGAAACCAATACTATTTTACATATCTGCTGGATAACACTAAACTCCAAAGCCTTAGGGAGGGTAATGGGTACAAAATTAAATCATATAAGAATGCTTCCCTCTTATAACAAGATGAAGACTGGCTGTTTGCTAGGTGCATGTAAATGCAAGTTTTACAATTAATTATCGCTACAACTGCAAAAATAAACCAACTAATCTTACCATAGCGGCGATTCATAGTAGCTGGCTGCAAGCTCTGCCTTAATGGCTGGTGGCTGCATTGCATACCGGTATTGAGCTGCCGTCAAATGATATGGATGGTGCGGTGGGTGAAACACTTCACTGCTTGGTACCCTATGTATTGATCGTTTAACTTCATCTGGAGATTGACCCCGTGCCGAATACCCAGTTCGTGAACCAGTAGGGGGAAGATGAGTATTAGTGAAGTTTATTAGTTGGGCAAATGGAGCCGAACTTGCATTCGACGTTGATTTGTTTTCCTACGAAGAAATGATTAGGAATAATCATTAACACATCTTAAATAAAAAAAGAATGGACTCACATATTTATACTTGTAACCAAGTGTTAGTTAGTTCTAAATTCTCTTACCCCAGCAAGTTATCAACGCTCATCTAACCTCTTCTTACACAACTCATATAAAATAAAACAACTGGCAATGTGAAAATGGGAATCAATCATACAAAGTTAACGGATGGAAAAAAAACAAAATTCTAGAAAAATTGGTAAGAAGTAAGAAAAATCCTAGTTGAGAGACTCTCATCATTAGTCTTGTTTGGGGTTCAACAGGGGTACTTCAAATTTCTGCCAAAAGATAAGCACCATGACAACAAGTTGATATAATAAGTGACCAAATTGAAAAATGACACATTCTCTAATAGTGAAAGCCAAAATGACTCCATCACGGCTGGTCCCAATCCTGGATGATAAAGGAGGAGAGTTGGACAAGGGTAAGCAGCCCCTCTGGCACAGGTTAGCAGCCCCTCCCCACATTTGATTCATGCAGAAATGTCAACAAGAGGAACTACAGAAAACTTGCAGAATCTTGTCAACAGCCTATATCCCAGTGGAGTGATAGGCGATAACTAAGTAAGAAAGCCATGAAAAACAACTCAGATTTTGAAGCCAAGGCAAAGTGTAGAACAAACATCCACTAAGTTCAACTCTAATGGGTCAGAAATATTCAAACAACCCATAGTTTTGTCTACATCAAAAACACACAATACAATTATTTTCTTAATAAGAATGTATTGTTTTCTAGGCTGGGGAAGAAGGCTTTTCACACATTTTGATATCAAGATTTAAATTTTCTTTGAATGGACATTATTCATGTTTGTTCTTTATTTCTGTATTAGTATTGTTATTCATTACATGAGCTTAGTGTTTTCTTATGAGATAAATACCATTATCAAAAGTTGCCTCTGTAAATTCATGATTTGAGTAGCGAATGAGTATTATTGGGCAAAAATTAGGCATTGTACTACAGCTAAGCAAATAATTAATATTCTTAAATTTTGAGGGTTTCTCAGCCACAACATTCTTATAAAACAAAGATTATAAATGCTATTTACATTCACATTCAGTTGAATAGTACAATCATCTAAAGAAAAGCTGATACCTTGAAAAGAAAAAGCTTTGTAATATTTTTAAGCAAATGAGATTGCCAAGCTAACAAAAACACAGCTTCTTCTCTCAAACAAACTGTTACAACATCCTGCCATCTCAAAAGGTTTTAGAAACCACCGCGACACAAAATGAACGTTTTATACTGGTAACTCTCTCCCCCGGACATTCTTAATAATCACACATGAAAATTACTTGCTAATTATTATGAGTGTATAATGTATGCCACTCATTGATATATTAAAACTTAGTTGACTGGCTGAAATAAAAGGGTGAAGTTGTCAACAAGCATTGAAATGATCCGAAAAACTTTTAAGTTTGATCAAACTTTTTGCTTCTTTGCACGACAGCGACACGACAGACAAACGATAACTATAATGTAGCATGAAGTTCATTTTTTCTTACCCTGCACAAAATTTACTTTAGCCTGAACACTTGCTCATTGCTGCTAAATTATCATTAGCAAAACGCGTTACTTAACATTAACAATTCTTTAAGTTCTGAAAATGCCACCACAACCCAAACTTGAAGCTGTGGTAATCATGATCTGGCTCAAAAAATAAAAGGGTGCTTTTTATTTCATTTGTGTTCTGATGTTTCACCTTTTGACTGCACTCATGCGGGCCTTAATTTCACACGGAAAGCAATAGTTCTGTTGTTTTAAAAACATTAGTGTTTGGAACCAAAATTTCCGTGGTGATTACATTTACTGTTATTCTTTGCAAACATCAGTCACCTAATTTGACAAAATTTCAATTATTTATACTAGAAGTTGCAAATAGAATGGGTTGCTGTCAAAAATAAGTAGAATTTCAATACAAGAACAGAAAAGGACATCGGAAAATCCAAACTTTTCAAAACTTGTCTCCCACAATCAGCCAAACAAGTTTGAATTTTACTTAAACTATTGCTCTCCAAGTCGTTTATAAACGGAAGATAGTTTCCGAGGTTATAAACAGCACTACTCATTTCTATATTATATCGAATGAATGAACTTTTGATGCTATAAAAACGCAGTTCCGAGAGTTATGAATTGAGTAACAATCTTCACATGAGTATGTATTTATCATAGGGAGAAGTCAGAGTATTGCCATCAGAAATTCGATCTAAATGTCTGATATAGTTACTGTAGCTGTGAATTGGGATTGCTTTGTGAGAAAGGAACTTACAAAATTGAAGCCAATGCGCACAAAAACTTCGTTAAAAATGACAAAATACCAAAGTGCTTGAAATTTAACTAAAAGAACGAATTTTGAGCGACATAGCGATTTTGGAGTCGTCTTCGAGCCAAAAGTCGTCACAGAACTTGGCGAGTTTGCAGTATATTGTATTGGAGCCACGAAAATTGTCGGCTTTCTTTGAGCTTTTTGTACCGCGATTCGATAAAATTATTACTAGGCCATACACCACGCTTGGGAATGTTCACAGAGGGAAGTTATTAGGTCTAAATTCGCAGTAGCTACTTGTGGTACCATCGACTCAACAGAGACGTGAAGTGGTGAGATTATATGAGCCCCAAAGCAAGAAAGCAGGAGTTTATTTACTATTTTCCCAAACAATACATTCGACCATTTGAACACTTTGTGCTCACCGCGAATGGTGGCAGAGGGCAAGAGGCAAACGCGGATACAGGCTAGTGTCAGTCAGTGTACAGTATAGCGGCTTGAAAACACTTATAATCAAAATAATCTGTGCACATTACAAATAATATTCGGCTCTTACAATAAAGAACTGAAGCTGTGAAACAATAAACTTACCTCGGAGTTTTCGGCCTCTTTTTTTATAAGGTCGCTCTTTAGGTCGTTGACGAGATCTACCGCGGCTCCGCTTTCTGGGTTCGCATCGTCTTCTTGTTTGTATTCTTTAACCTCGTCATCTGCGCCATACTCATCAGTCGAGTTGTTCGGTATTTGAGGCATCGTGGCCTCGTATGAAAGAACCTTTCTCTGAGTTTGCTGCCTAGCTTTCCCTCTCGTCCACTTTGTTGTTCGGTTTTCGGAGACAGAATGTAGCTTTTGGCGGTACCCAGGGCCACATCAAAAGAAGCCGCAAATTTGATTGACAAGTTATTAATCACCCGATCGACAATCGGCGGCGCCCTTTGATGTGGTGTATAAGCCATCTTCAGCAACGGACCAATGAACGCCGCGCGCAGGTGCTCCAATCCATTACGTCACACAAAAGCTTACTTCCGAATTCTTCATCTTTGCAAGCCCCCGCAAGCGATGTCGCTCGAAATGACGAAGATGCAGATTCAAATATTCTCAGGACAGCTCTTCAGACGAACACTCAAAAACAGAGAGAAATTATTTCTGCAGGTTTAGTTGTTTACAGCAAGGGAATGGTTCGAGAAAGAAAAAATAGGCTTGCATAGATAGAAGAATTTATCATGGCGAGATTCTTTTGGCCTAATTTAGGGTTTATTCTCTTGAGTAAAAACGTTCTGATGGAACTTAAATGAAAACCAGGGCAATATATGAAGACTGTACGTGACTGGGGTCGGTGAAACGCGATGAGTGAATAATATTAGTACATTTTATGAAAACCATAACTCGGATCAGAACCAAAATACGATCACTAGCACTCGTTAAAGTATTAAACGGCCGGAACTAGAACTAACCAAAGTGTGATTTTGAAATTGAGAAAAAGAAAACTAAAAAAAGATACGGCCAATTGTACCGGCCAGTTGCACTTGTGAAAACCCCCATTAAGAAAATAATTCCTTTCCTCGATTTATTTATAAAATACAACAAAAGAGTTTCTGTTTTGTCCTCACTAACAAGAAAACATAACCACGCATTGTTTTGAATACAATTTCATAGTTTTTACGATAAAGAACTTTTCCTGTTGGCGTCAAATTTAGAAGGCGTGGTCTAAAGAACTTCAAGCTCTTCTTTGCTTCCTGGAGTCAAGTCTTTGAAATGGCGACACCCCAGCAAGGAGCACGTACACCTAATTTACTATTAATTAGAGTCACGCTTTCGGACACAACGAGAAAAAAAACAGTGAAGACATGTGATATGGTGCACAAGGTCGACCTCTGCAAGTTTCGGAAAATTTTCAAAGTGACTGTTTTGTTTACGTAAGTGTCAGTTGGAGCGGGCCAGTTTTTTAAACGAGATATCTTTTGTTGCCGGCCTCAAATTATTATGCTTTCGCATTCAGGCCAGTTGTTTGCGAAAGGCATAGCGAATACATTATTAACTAGATTAGCAGATTAAAATCTACTGCCCCTTTATGATATACCATCAAAGGTCAACGGAGATGCGAATAAAAAAAAACCCAAGACCGAAAAGCTTTGAAAATTCACACAGACTAGTTATCAAACATTTGGTTCAAAATCACTGATCACTCCGTACACCGCAATTGTTAAGCCATTCCGCGAGGCAGAAATTATTTACAGTTCGAGTCGGGGCTTTCACAAATTCTATAACCTTTTTCTTGTCATTACTCCACTCTTCATATTACTTATTTTAAGACCACTTCATAGTCTGAAGTTTACATTACAAAAGCAGAAGTTTTTATTTCACGCCACTGAGAGCCCAAGACCAGACAGCCGGCATGAAATTAAACCAATAAAGCTGGGTCATATACAGCAATTAAATGTCATATATCAGAGAAAGTTCTTAACAGAAGATGACACATCAAACGACCCGACAATCCAGCAAAATTGTACGGCCGGCGTTATTAAAACCGTTTGAGGGAAAATTGCGAGCGGCAAAGGAACACGACGTAAGCTTTCAAGTGCGAAAAGTATTATTTCCCAAATATAAAAGCTGAGAAAAAAGGAAAACCTCTCAAGTACATATAAACAACTGGATTAGTTCTTCTTAACTGTAACTGTGAACTTTTTCAATTGTTAGAGTTTGCCTAAACATGACTTTTTTGAATAATGTTGTTTTTCTCTTTTTGGGCCCTTGTGACAAAATTCCACGAAGATTAAAACAAAGAAAAGAAAAATTGCTCAATTCATTCATGCTTGAACAGTGCGAAAAGAACTTCATCTTTTTACTTCGAGCAAGTAATAACTCCATAAAAAGCCATGAAATATCATGCACAAAAAATGAATCAGAAAGGCATGTAGTCCACAGATGCGGTCCCGTCAAACTAGCCGACTTCACATGCTGTGCTCGGATCCACCGCTTATCTTTATTGTCCAAACACTCAGTTGCGAAAAAATTTAATCATTATGAAAAGCAAAAAAAAACAAAACACATCAGTTCTAAAACACAGACGAATGTTTTGTTTATGTACAGCCGGAGGTCAAAGCGAAAGTTTACGGTATTAACAAACTCCCAAGGCGATGTGAACCGACAGCCTAACCGCCGTGCATTCACAGCAGAACACCGAGTGCTTTTTTTACTTGAGACTTCGCTCTTTCAAACAAAATCTATTAAAAAGTACCGAAACATAACTGACTATTGAAGAACACAAATGTTTACTGTAATTTATTTATTTCCACTTTTTGTTCTTCCCATAAAATATAGCAAGCTAGTTCCCAGGCCAGATACTTATATCACCACCCCGTCACCACGTGTCTTTCAAGACAATTGTATTATATCGAACTTGCGGAACTATTAAATACACG
>JAOBAT010075345.1:0-20767 GCA_026413305.1 Hydrozoanthus tunicans | reverse complement strand
ATAAGAATACTATGGACTTAATTTGGGAGAATTTACAAACTCATCTTCGGGCACTCTTAGGGGTTAAAGGGTTAATAAGCCCCATTTTTCAGCTTTGCAACACTACACAGTCACTTTCCATAGAGTCATATGCAAGGTCATGGTATATGAGCTGGTAATCAAGTTTGAGTGAACCAATCAGAATGCAAGAAATTTAATATTAATTTTTGGGGTTGAAAATTTAATAAGAAAAGTCATTAAGCACTGAATTAATTACTTGCCTTTTCAAGGTTTTGGAGCACATCTGGCCTATCAGAAAGCTTTTGAATATTTAACAGTATCTTGTTCCTAGCTCCTTTCGTGACACCCTAGGTAATAAAAATTATACTTTGTTAGTATCATTTCTGTCACATCTAAATTACTGAAATAAAAAAGCCAGCAAAAAGAAGAGCAGTAAAACAAGGGTAGATTTAAACTAGAGCATTCTCAGACTTTTAAATCTCTAAAATATCTCTTAACTTTCATAACCCGTTAAATCATTTAAAACATTAATCAAGAGTCTCTAGTTTTGATGCACCATCATTATTTTTTCTTTTGGTATACTTCTGACTAAAACTGTACATGCTAAAAGAATTAATTATTTTCTAAAAATTGGTTGGGGATTATGAGTGATACAAATTCCCTCCCTCCCCCCCTCAAAAAAAAAAATCGAGGTCATTGCACCAAACTCCACTTTCACAATTCTCAAAAATTGAAAATGAAACTCAAGTGACCATAAATGCTGTTAAAGTTTTAAAAAAAGTTGAAATACAAACCTTAGTTTCGAGATACTTTTCATCAAGTCCCATCATTTCTTCATAGGAAAGTGTTTGGAAAAGGCTGTCATATTTGTGCAGTCTCAAACTTTTAAGCCATCCATGAACATCTATAAAATATTCATTATTTTGCCTCATTATTTGCAATTACAAATAACAAAAAGCACAACATTAACCCTTTCTGCCCAAACCGATTAATTACAACCATCAAACAAGATTCTTCTTACATAACATCTTCAAAAAATGTCATCTTTGCTATATGAGAAAATGAGATTTGATCTATTGAATGTAAAAAGCGCATTTCTCCCATACTGATTAAAAGAAAAGCATGAATCTTGGTTGTGAGACTTTCTGTACAACATCAGTGTTTTTGTTCAGGTTTGTAATAACAGGGACCTATTTGCAAACAACAGGGCTGTTATCGTCCAACTGCAAGATGGGGCATGGGTAGATATGGTAGGGATTCACCCAGTGGCTGATGTACCTTGTGTACAGGGGACCTACTGACAAATTTTTAAAATTTTAAGGGGAAAAGGGGTGCAATTAGGCTAAGTTTCAGTTTCCCAACTTTCTCTTCCTGTTTTAGCTGTTATAATAGAGACAATGACTAGTCACTTTATTGACAGTACAAGAACTGGTCAACTTTTTAAAATTTTTCCATGGGAGTTCTAGTAGAAGTTCTGCATGTAAATAGCCGAGAGAACATTAAAATAACCGAAAAAAGGGCCCAAACAGAACCCTTACAACATGACTTTATTATATACATAGTACTTAACTTCAAAATTTCACCGAATGACTCAAAACATTCACCATCATAAACTAAGATAATATTTTGAAATACTTTTGAAAGGGTCAACAGTGTTCTAGCTAGCTAAAAGAAATAACAGGGCACCTTGTCACAGAACATAACAACATGTAAACAATTACTGTTTCCGCACTCTGACTAGGCAATTGTACAAAGCACTGAATTTCAGTTTTTGGCTAAGAATTACATTTCAAGTGATTATTCATAAGTTCAAGAAATATTGAGTTAAAACAATAAATTTTTTTACAATTTGACGAGGCTTGGAAAACAACAGGGCACTGGATGAAAATGACATGGCGCAGGTTAAAACAAGAGGGTGCCAGGAAAAATGACAGGGTGCTGTGCCCTTTTGTTCTGGCCTAACTAGAACACTGGTTAAGTAATATACAACTGTACAACCAATGTACACACAAAAGTGATACATGTCATGACATAAAAATGGCCAACCTTTCATTCCTGGTCTAGCTTCTTCATTGAAGCTACTCCCTCTCTGTCTGCAAAATTCACCTTGTTCGCTCTCTGTCGAAGATTGGGGAGAAAGTTGAAACTGCCTCTGTGGATCAACAGGAAAAGACCGGGACCTGCCCTTTCTTATTTCCACCTCCTGTTCCTCATTAAAATCTTCAAGTATTGAGTCTTGTGAAACGTCCAATGGTGGTGGGGGAGTTAAGGAATTGGATCGGCATTTACGAATACCAGATCCATAGCTGAATGATGAACAACTGCCAAATGATTGAATTGATGATGATGAATAGGAGGATGTGGCATCAAAAGATGACCCAAGGCCTGAATCTTTATGTGTAAGAGGCTGTTTCCTTGCCCATGTCATGTTATTTGCCCGTTTGTTACGTGCCCGCACGAGGTTCTCTATTCCAGTATTGGGCTGTATGTCACTTTCTGTTGTTCCATGTCGGTTCAGCTGGGATCGCTGCTGTTCCTGAACACTGCATTTCTTTTCTAAAAGGCTCAGCCACTGAAGCAAAGAGTTTCTTTCCTCAGGAGGAAATGCAGGATGAACAAGGGCAAGTGACAGAAGCTGCATGCATTCATCTTGGTGCACGCAGTTCTCGACACTGTGGGTTAAAATCTTTGGTAGCAACTGAAGGTACTCCAAGCGAGCTTCGTCATTTCCAGGTACGAGCAAAGGAAGTAGTGCTAGAAGCTGCTTTACCGCATCTTCTTTACTATGCTGGCCCAGACTCAACACAAATGCTGCAAACATTAGAGACAATAAATTATTACTGTAAACAACAATGTCAGATTAGGTACGAGATCATCCAGAGACATAACTCAAAAAAAAAATTCCTGATGGGTACCAAACCCAAGACCTTCCATTTACCACTAATATAATACACTCCAGGCCTGAAGATTTCACGGAAGCGTTTGTTTCCAGTTACGTGTCGGTTACGTGCTGGCAAAATGACGGAACCGAAAAATAGTTTCCGATGGCGATATGAACAGAATCAGTTGAAAAAAATTTGTAAAAATGGCTATAAACTGTTGTTTTGTGTCGTTGTTGTTTAAATTCCTATAAATTTAATGGTTATTTAGAACCCTCAAAGATTCAAAGAACTGCAATCTGCGGGAGCAAAATGTATTTTACATTTTGTTATAGATACATGCATAATGTTTGCTTTCGGAAATACATTTATTACTAACCCTTTAAGCCCTAAATATGTCAAATGACGTACTGGTAAATTCTCCCAACTGAGTCCCATACTTTCCATATAAACAGTTTGGGAGAATTTGGTTTTTCATCTTCAAAAGCATATTTGACTTGATAAACTCCTAACTTCTCATTACCAATTGTATTACTTTGTTTGAGTTATGTAAGGAGAAGTGAGATGTTGATAAACTGTCCTGGGCTTAAAGGGTTAAATTCCAACCCTGCCTTTTTATTGTCTTCTTTATAGAAAAAAAAAGTTTCCCATGATCAAAATTTACAGAACTGAAAAGTGGTTTCCAACAGTTTCCCATGAAACAAATGCACGGAACCAAATCTTCAGGCCTGCACTCACACTTCTAAATCTTCGAACAAAAGGAAAACATCCCAAAATCTAACTGTACACAAAATTAATTTTCGAACATTAAAACTTCCTAAAGTTAGCCTAGCACAGTCAGGAACTCATTTTATATGTAGTAAAATAGTTTAAATTTACGACTTGGGTTCATCATCTTCCAATACCACGACAAAATTATAATTCCTGGAAGTCAACAATTTTCTCTCATCTTTTGAATCAAACTGTTTCACTACTCTTGGTGTTTTCAGCATTTTGAAGGCTTAAAGTTGTTTGTAAGTCCTGTTTGGTTTTATTAACAAGTTTTTAAAAAGTAAATCTAGTGTTGTCTGAAATTCTTGGGTAAAATGTTTGAAAATTTTTTGACCAAAATTTAATGTCCAAAAGTTTAAGATCCAAAAATTGCACAATTAAAGTTTTAGTCGGGATACAACAACGACCTCAAAGTGATGGTTTAGCAAAAAAAGTATACTAGTAATTGTGTTTAGTCGGGATACAACAACGACCTCAAAGTGATGGTTTAGCAAAAAAAAGTATAGTAAATTTGATTACTGTGACAATAATTTTTAGTTTCTAGAAATTCATTTTAAACAATTCCATTTAAGACAAAAGAAGTCATATATATAAAATGGCTTAAATCCCTTTTATACCAGCAAGTTATGCATACTAATCAAGAAGAGATTTCCTCAAATCTTTAATTATTTAAGTTTAGTCCAACATTATTATTCATTATCCTTACATGTATAGTTGTGTTTAAATGTTTTTGCTTGGCTAACAGCCACATTGTAAAGATGCAAAATGGCTTAAACATGTTAAGTTCAAAATGAAAAAAACGAATTCCAAGAACCTAAAAAATGCTGTCACTACAATCAAATTTGTAAATATCACATACTTTTCATAGTAGCCCCCTCTTTAATGATAATTATTGGTTGGACTATTCATAAACCTCCCTTTCACACACCACCCAAAAGAAGGAAGCAAACTGATGGTCTAGTCTCCCGAATATTATTCAAGAGAGTTAAAAGAACCCAGAAAACACTCATTTACAAGAGTCCGTGTCTAGGTGGTTCAAATGAGATTAATTCAGAACAAACATTTTCCTTTTCCGCAAATTTCTTGACTCGCTAAGAGTTACAATGTAGGAATCAAAAACAATTTGATCTAAGGTTCTACAATCCACATCAAGGTAACTGTCGATTTAATAAAAGTTTTTAAAATGTTCTTATAATGCTGTTAGTGTTATTATTGTTGTTTTTGTCATCATTACAATTAAATCATATTAACAATGATAAAAAGGATAAAATCTATAAAACGGTCTACGATTTTCACGCGATGAAATTTAAAATTTAAAAATGCATTGACACTTCACTTGTGGAAGGCTTCATCAGAATGAACAACATTAACATAATTCTCTAACATAGACAATGGAAAGACAATTCTTTGACAAAGTTTAAGTATGTGGACTTCATAGAAATTTGAAATCTCTTGAATAGAGTACTTTGATGAAATTAGAACTGAAGTAAAAACAAAAAATGGTTTAAAGTTCCTGATGGGGATAAACAAATTAATACCCCTATTGTCACGCACGACAGTAGTTACACAGCTCAGTCGATTTAGTTAGCCCTTTCTCAGGTTTGGAAAAATTACAAGATTTGGAAGACACAATAATAGACAAAGGGAAATGTAAGTTTCTCAATTATCTCCATACAATGAGAATGGTATGGTAATTCCTCTCTGCTCTTAGTAATGCCAACATTCTCTCCTCTGTTGCTGGTACAATGGTAGAGAGAAGACTAAACCACTAGTAATATGTATTTTTCATTAGAATGACCAGACAAAGTTTATGGGCCTCAAATATTTGCTTTTCTGTCAACCTAGCAGGTGCACATAATTTAGCCCTTTTCTCCACATCATAAAGACCTAGTTTGTCTAGGAAAAGTTTTCTTCTTTTAAAGTTTTTTTTTAAACAGAAAGTGAAATTTCCGTTTTGGAAGAACAGTCTCAATTCATACAGCTAAATCTGTCACCTACTTGATCTTGCTACAGTAGAACGCTCGAAATATAAAACACCTAGTAGATGGCAATAGAGAAACCTGTGAAATCCCTAATAATAGTGGATTTTTGCCAAACAAATGACCAAAACAACTAGACAATTTCTCTGACTTTACAAAGAATAACAAAAGCACAAAACTCTCGAGGATAGAAAAACATGATTTAAACAACTATTGACGATGTACAACAAGAACTTTTACAAAAATAAGTATGAAAGCCACAACAGATTCTTGCCAACACAGTTAAAACCAAATTCAGCAAAAACGGAAGTGAAGTCAACAACAACAACAATGACATCATGCACGCCTAGTGTTAACAACTGTTTAGTCGGACTTTCGAAATTGTGAAAATACAAACAACAGTATCCAACAAAACAAATTTTGTTTCACCAAACCACACTAATAGTTGTACCGACTTCCCGGTTAAAGACAAAAGCTAAGAGTTTTTTCTGTGTGACATTGACATTCGACGAAATAAGAAAGCGAAAGCATTCCTTTCTATGTCTTAACTTTTCCATTAATAGATGAGAGCAAAAGAGTACATATACACGTGCTTTGTTTTACCTTTGTCATTAGCCTGGCTTTGTAATATTTGTACTTCTAAACTTTCGTCTCTGAAGGTGTGCTGCAGTATCAATGATAGGAATCTGGCTTGAGTCTTCGAAATTCGCTTGAGCAAAGTGTAAAGGGCAATTGTCTGTTCACACTCATTCCAATTTGAGAACCAACCAACTAAAGTCTTCACTTGGTCTCTGAAATACGTATGTGCAGGTTTCATATTCCTCACATTTGCTTGGCCAGACGGTTCCTAACAAAAGGGAAGACAGTAGTCAGACAAAACACATCTACCTCGAGAGCACATGCTAAGAACAAATCATTGTAGATGTGTCAAAGTCGGCCGTTAACTCTCGAATTCGAACAGTAAAATGGGAATTTAAGGGGCCTTTCTCCACACGTGCTTTCGTTGTTTGTGTGGAAAAGCTCATTCATCAATTATAAATAGGGCCTTGTATGTTTCCTTTCAAGTCCATGCACTGTGTATTCACTGTCTAAGTGCATGCAAAATTTGCATAAGTTTCTAAAGCAGAGGCCGCTTTTGAATAAGCAACGACACCAGTCATTTTCAAAACAAGGCTTCGACTTTCATTTATACTGACATACCAACCAAAGGTATAAACTGCCTTTATAATATCATAAGTTCTATCACCACAAAAACAGAAACACGTTAGCAACTTAGTACTTGAACAAAAGCTATCGAGCAATATTGATTTTGTCAGTGCAGAGCTTCAGCTTCTCTTCAATACCTAACCATCGATGACGATCTACATCCTGTTTAGTTCTATCGTAAATTCTAACGAATTTATCAATCAGTTGGTCGAGTTTAAAACCCTTTGCCCACAGCTTCAAATGACATGGACGAAATTTGCCACTCATTTGATCTTGAAAGATATATTTAAAAGAATGCACCCCCTCGCAAGCTCTCTAGATCTATCGATTGTATAGCTTTTTGCCAGATCCGTACAGAAAATCTCACTGAACTACAGATATCTTATTTAGCACCGAGAATCACGCTTTTGCGAATCGTTGAAAGAAAAATTGAGTGATAAATCGTTTAATTGTCAGAAGTCAGCTGACCCTAGATTGATGTTTTCATAAGCACGAAGTCAATTGAAGACAACTTCACACGGAAGCGTACAAGTTGAAAATTCTGCAAGTGAAGCAACTTTAGGATTTAGCTCACCTCAACCGAAAGTTTGTCACTTCAATTCTGCCCGTCAAAAGGTCCAACTCCGTCGCCATAAAAAAAAACTTATTAACCCCAAACACACAAGGTAATGTTCAAACACTGATAGGAAACTCTTTTCAGGTCATTTTCTTCGAAAACCCTTTCAAATTTTGCCAAAAACTTCTCACTCTTTCAACCTTCTCCCACATATGCTATAAGGTTTTGCTGACAAATATGCAGGCGCTCAGCTCGCACACATTCAGCCAATCAGCGCTGACCATGACGTCATTCCAAAAGAAGTCACGTGCTCCCCTGCGACCACACGAGGTCCATTTTTCTATTGAAGACATGCAGTTCATTTGATTTTGTTATTCTCTTGCGCTACAGCAATAAATTTTTGCGTGGGAATTGACGCTTTGGTGGTACGCATATAGATCAAACAATTTGTTGTTGTTGTTGTTCGAGCTCGTGCGCTAATATCGGCTGTAACATCAGCTGTAACTGCTCCAAAACGCACTGAACTGCCTGTATTTTTGTTTTGTTTTTCACGAAAATGAAAAAAGCAGGTATATATAGGAGGCATGACTGGGCCGGCCATCGTGTGTTTCAGAATATTAACTCCCTACAGTTATCGCATTCTCCTCAACTTTTTTTCTTGTTCTTCTCTTAGCACTGCCGAATCAGGACTTTAATTAAAGACATACATTTACAAATGATTCACTCCATCCACTGAATTTTTGCTAACAGAGTTTGCAAATATACCAGTTAGCCCGTTCGCGAGAACTACTACGATCGACTCAAACTCTATGCACGAATCAAAAAATATGTGTCCACCCTCTATTGAACTTGTGCGTAATATTTATTTTAATTTATTTCTAACTTCTCTGTTAATTGAACTAAAACACTGAAGGGATGCATGGAAGTAAAAGAAAAATAACTTTACGATTTAATGAGTTTTCACGTCAATAAAGACCAGCCCTAGGAAAATACGTGACCAACTGCACAAGATGTTTACACGAGTTTTTACTCGAGTGAAAATACACCGCGTGAACGCTTTTTATATACAGAACATTCCTTGCCTGATTTTTTATTTTAAAAACAGCTTTGGTTGTTGGTTTTTGTTGCATTCCAATTCTCTCGATAACTTTTAAGGAATTAAAATGTAATTCATCAGTGATATTCTTTTTTAAGTTATTTGACATGTTTAAGTTAGATTCTTGTAGACTTTAGATTTCAAAGATACGGGGCCCCTCTGGACATCAGTCTCCGAACTGAAGGGGCCACCTGTGAAAATAAAGTTCTAAAGGAAGTCTATAGAATTTAGGTCTGGTATCCTCTGATCTCCATATGTAGCGACGGTCGACTCTTTTTCTTTCGAAACCAAAAATATCTTTACGTCTCTCTTTCCAAATTCTTACCTTTGAGTTTACCATGCACAAAAAGTATGAAGGTTGGTAGCTGAAGATAAACTCTACAACCCCAATTTTTATCTTGTATTTATTTATAACAATATTTATACAGTTCTAAGTGCTGATTTAGGAAACCAATCTTGGCTTATATTCAGGAGAAGAAATATCGACTTCGAAGTAGAGAGCTAAAGAGGGCTAATACATCATGTTACTTAAATTATATTGCAAGTCAAGTTTCTAATGCTAATAACTAAATCCTGCGGCTGATTGGATCTTGTGAAAGATTTGACAGGCAGACCTTCGCCGTCACACGGGTATTGAGAGAAATATGATTTGTTATTTTGTTGTTATTTCATGCATCAATCGTTATTTTGATATCAATTGTTGTACCTATTATCGTTATTTTATCTGTTAGTTAGAACTCAACCTTAAAACTTAATTTCCAAGTAAACTGAAAACAAAACATATTAGTTACCATAGTAACGAATCAACTTGACTCTCGCTCAAATCACTCAGGATTGAGTGCAAAATTCTGGATAGTTGTGAAGGAAAACAAAAAAGCAACAGCACGTTGCACCTTTTTATGTTTACATACCACTGGGAATAAAATTGGAGAGTTTCTGACTACATACACGTACAAAAAATCTTGCAATAAAGTACAACCTTGGTCGTTTTTCCTGAAAATTAAATGTTTCGCGTAGTTGGCAAAACTAACACAGTATTGACATTTACTTTGCATGGACAGCAGGGAACATGCAATGTATGCCTCGATAAAGACTTTAAAACGCTTAACAGTCGTTTGACCACTCAAGGGCTGGTTGCCTTGAGCTGTCATGATCAGCTGCGCTTCAACGAGTCTCGAGTTAGCCACGATCAATTCATATGGGGAAACAACCAATGAATACAAGGCAAAAATTACTGATTTCAAATCCCTTTCCAAGATGTTTAAAAAAAAAACAAGAATCTTTTAACAAAAATATCGATTTTACCCACGACGTGTCACAGAGAAAAATCACTTCCCCCAACCTCCCCACCCTCAAACGTAAAGTTGACGTTTCTTGAGGGCAAAATCAATATACGAGGCTTCCCCATTAAAGACGCAAAACCAAAGCCAGCGTTAGTGGTGGGGAGAACGTAAATAAAGTTTGCGTCTTATTCGAAACAATGGAATAAGTTCAGCTTTTTCAACTAAAAAAACTGTAGATGTGCGTGGCCCAAAGTGCCTTGTCAAGACAGCCTCGTTCTCAGGGCCCTTCCTTTTGGGAGAAGAGGAAAGGGACCTGGGAACGAGGTTGGTTTAAAGATCCCCACCAATAACGTAATAGACAACTGCTGACAGGCGTTTCTGAGCCGACGTACAAGAAACAAAAAGCCGACCTAAGCTTTGTCTGTTTCTCAAAAGAAAACATCTTGGTATTTTAAACAAAAAGAGTAGGAAAACACCGTCTTACAGTGAATAACTTTTGCTAAAAAAGTAAAGAAGCGACCGAAAACACCGCCTCATTGAATAACTGTTTTGTAGAAAGTAGAAGCGTTTAAAAGCACTGTCATACTAAATAGGCTGTGTCAGAAAGAGAAAGTAAAGAAACGATCAAAAGCACCGTCTCTTTGAATAACTGTTTAATAGAGAGTAGAACGGTTCAAAAACAGCGTCTCGTTAAATAACTATAAGTGATATAACCTAGCCTAGTTATACGCCGGGAGCCTTGTGTTTCGTTCATTTGTTATTGTGAATTATAGCTAGCTCGATAGTTTAGAAAACTGTCATATTAGTCAGATTGTAAGACTTTTTCTCTTTTGGAAGCATAGTAACTAACTCACTTAACTTATCTCAGTTTAATCATTATTGATAAAGTCAGTAACAATTTCA
Organism: Hydrozoanthus tunicans; assembly: GCA_026413305.1. Taxonomy (NCBI): domain Eukaryota; kingdom Metazoa; phylum Cnidaria; class Anthozoa; order Zoantharia; family Hydrozoanthidae; genus Hydrozoanthus; species Hydrozoanthus tunicans. Next base: position 10,094 of record JAOBAT010075345.1, on the reverse strand, counting down.
AGATTAAAGTTTCGAAATGGCAATACGGATGATTTAACAAAACGTCCTAAAAAGGTTATGCAGTCTACGAACTAGCCATGCAAGCCAAATCAAACACCACAAATCAATAGCAAACATTTTTGGTTTAGTTACTGTGACTTTAAAGTACGTCATAAGGATGCGCCTAGAACAAAATTGCAAATACATTAAATAACTAGACTCAATATATACAACTTGACTTTGCTCAGTTTGTTTTAGTTAATTAAGTTTGTGTTTTCGAGGGTTCATTTGCTCAACTATAGCTGTGTAGTATATGTATGCTATTACTGTCTACATATTTCCACGTTAGATAACACCGAGAGTTTCAAAGAGGCTTCACTACTGTTTATTCGTCCGTCAGTGAATATCAAGCTTATATATATATATATGTGAATTGAGCATTGATTTTGAACTAGTTTAACTCCGAAAAAATACTTTGATTTTCCTTTATCAAAACATCTAAACAAAGAACAAAGGCAGAACTGGCTTTATAAAGCAGTAATTGCACTTACTTGTTTGTCCTTTTGTTTTTAGATTGTTTTCGATCTGAGCATTCACTGGCCTGGCGAACAAGAACATTCCTGTTTCGAAACTGAGCCACTTGACCTCCCTACCTACGCACACCCGCCCACGTTTCCCGCCCAAGCACTGAAACGATAAACGGCGGGTAACGAGCGGAACGTCACGCATAAATTTCATTTGCTATGTACACACTTTTTTATAAGAACAGCCAGGCTAAGATGGTTCACAAACTAAGAACAAGCCTAGATCAACAACAAGGATGAAACTTTGATGAGACAATTTTAGGAACTTTATTTACTTATTATTTAGTCCTTGAGCACAGATTGAGATTTTCGTGTAAGTTCGTAATAACTTTTCGTTTGGATATTAACATCAGGAAATACGAACAATTCAAGAACAATTTAGTTGAGCTGAGTTCGCCAAAAAGTTAAAGAACAGTCCAACATCCTGAGTCGAAAGTTGCTGGTTCTTAGATACAATAAGGAGAAGCGAATGGTCCCTTAAAAAAGAAAATCCGGCAACTTACTGATAATTCTTGAAATCTGGTGATCTTTTTGTCATTCTCGAGGTCTCGTATTTTATACTTTTGTCTTCATCTCGCAGTCTCTGATTTTCTCGCTCTGATTGCACGCATTCTCGGCATTTCCGGCAGAGCTCGAAATCTCTATTTTGCTTGAAGTGTGTTTGAGTTTGTCGGCATTTTAAGTCGGTCTTAAACTTTTCGTACTGTAACATCTCGGTCTTAGATTATTTAATTGATTTCCAAAGTCTCGGGCTCAGTCGGATTTAAAATAACCGTCTCGGCATTTCGGACAGTTTCGGATTTTAATACCATTTGTTACTGCTTAAATGAAAACGCGTGTATCGGCTAGTGCGCCTTTAAGTTAATTAGGACTTGCATGTAAGTGACAGTTCTACGACAAGCTATTAAATTTATAACACTTACATTTTAAAACAACTCGATAAGTTGACCGGATATCCATACTTTCGTTGCTTTAGCCATTTAGTTTTGGTATCGTCAGCACCGCACCGAGGAAGTCAAAAATCACTTTGTCAAGTTTGATAACAGCAACCGATGGTTGACGTAATGCCCTACAGCAGATTTCAGATACTGTGTTTGACTCGCAAACTAATTGAAGAGTCGTGAATTTAAGCCTTGACCTCTAGATTTGTTATTTATTGAAAGGAAATAAAACTGACAAATATAGCAAACTACCTAACTGGCCCATTATGTCATGATGACGTTACAAACACTAATTGTTATTTCTTTTATATTTTGGGAACAATGACGCCACGACCGTTACATTATATACTTTGTCTGCCTCGGAGGTTAAAAACTTGCAGTATTATATATCAACTATAGCAGTGTGCTAAAGCATGTTTCCAGCTGGTTTGCTTAATTAGTAAGGCGCCAGTCTGTCGTGCGGGGTCCCGTCCGGACCTTCATTTAGGATCTTTAAAGAAGAACTGAACTCTAACGTTAACATTTCTTAAATGAAATCCTTCAGGGTTTGAGAACGTTTCTAAAAGTTTTTTTCTTGTGTCGCGCTGATTTTCCCAGAAATTCTGTTTTGTATGTGCGTGTTTCGGGTCGTTTGGGGTCATTGAGCGTGGGCGCTTGTCGACTTGTCAGCGGTAAACGAAGGTAACGTGTGACGTAGGTTATGGGGAGCGAGCGAGCGCTTGAAATTTTGAAAGTTACAACTTACGTTGCGTGCGATATCTCACTCTAATGATGAATTTGTATGTACAGGTATACAGTTTTTTTGAGGAAACTCATACTGATTTGTAAGTTCTGATAAAGTTATTTGCTCGGGGGGAGGGTAGTTCGGGGTCAAAAGGATAGGGATGACCGTCGGAAAAGTCCCTAAACTACCCCAAAAATTACCAAAGGATAAAAATTTTCCATCTTAAGAAATACCTCTCGGTTTTAAAATTGTCCTAAAAAAACAAAGGCGCGCGCATAAGAGAACGTGCGCCAAAGGACTTTTTCTTAACTTCTTCTTTCACAATAATACTTGGCAAAAAACGTCGACATTGAATCAAAAAATGGCCTATGTCTCCTTTATATATATTATATAACAAAAACTTGTGACTATTTGGTTACTTTCTAAAATATAAGGAAATAAAGCAGATATAGCGCGCGTTCTTATTGGCTCGTGTTGAATAGAGTGTTTTGCCATTCGTCATCCTCAGATTTATCGACTATTCAACGTGTCTTGTTTTTTAAACATTAAGAAGTATAAAACTCGCTTGTTTGCTCTGTTTTTTTGATAGATTCACTTGTGAATTTTTAGGTCATTCAAGAAGTGCAAGAACTCGTCTGCGGCTCCCTTTTCTCTAACCACTTACTTTAGTGAGTTAATTGATTAAGAATTTAGACCACACGCGTGTTTCTTTACGCTTAGGGAAGAAGTCAAAACAATGGTATTTTTAAGGAACCCAATTTTGTCATGGGAGGTGGTGGGTGGTGGTCCAAACACATTAATCTGTTGCTAGTGGCCCTGATCATAGTGTGTATAAATTTTTAAATGCTCTGAGGTGAATAGTAAGCTTTTGTTTATCAGAACTTACAAAAACACTATTATATTCCTTAAAGCTGTAATTAGTAAGTAAGCAGATAAACAACTATTACAAAAAACAAACACCATATAGAAAACACGCAAATCTATAGGTTAGAATCGATCGTGTGATGCTCTGCTCCAGGGGACCTGTATCGATCACGTGATGATCTACTCCAGGGACTGTATCGATCACGTGATGCTCTATTCCTACGACTGAATCGATCACACGATGCTCTGCTTCAGGGCCTGTGTCGATCACGTGATTCTCTGCTCCAGGGGGCCTGTATTGATCACGTGATGCTCTTCTTCAGGACCTGTTTCCTCTTCGACGTCTGACTTGGGACCCATGATTTAACGTCCGTATCCGAGAAGATACGAAGGTCTAACCGTTTCTTCCCTCAGTGGCTTTTCCCAAGAATTCTCCTCGTAGTTCTTTATTGCACTAGCCCTTGGAATATGAACGGCTCTTCTCGATTTTGTTTTGTCCTTTGATACCAGAAAACCTTTTTGATGGCATTTTCAATTTTTCATCCCGAAAACCTTAATCATTTTTTCACCAGATGATACTGTACTAACTTTCATATGAAGCTATTAAGTCTTATAAATATATAATTCAATTTAGTACCTTTAATTAAGCCCCCGAATTTTATGCTGATACCTTTAGGTGAAAAACGTTAACTGTTCTTTGTTTAGGTTGTTTTTGCGAATATATATTATAATTATATATTTAAGTTTATGGGTTTTTTTTATCTATTATCATTATCTGTTAACGTGTTTTTAACGTATTTTGAAACGCCGTCATACGGTTAGCTTGTTGTGGAATCAATTTGAACTGAGACGGAAAAGTCGAACTATGGTCTATTTCTAAATGTTTTTATTATCAGTACTATTATTGTCGTTATTATTACTATAATTATTATTGTTTTTGTTATTATTTTTGTTTTAATTATATTATATTGCTATTGTCGTCATAATCATCATTGTTATTATTTATATTATCATACTGCTATTATCATTATGCAGCTATTATTACTATTGTTATTGTTATTATTGATCATTATTATTATTATTATTACTATTACTATTGCTTTTTTCATTATCATTATTATTATTATTATTATTGTTGTTGTTGTTGTTGTTAATATTATCATTAAATTATGTTACATTGTTTTTATCATTTTGTCTTAATCTGCCTAGCTCTCGGCTAGCTTCTAAAATTACCATTAAGGTTACTGTGTTTTCCTTCGCGTTGGGCACCATCTATTTTTGGACAATTTATATTTCCTTACAAGTAATAAATATCGCAACGGTAATGCGTATGTGTACAACGCAGGAAATGCAAAACACAATGGGCTGAAGCCCGACTCGTTTATAGATTAGATGTGGCCGCTCTTAAAGTTTTAGCTAACATTACTGTTTACCGATTGAGCGCTGACAGAATGTCTTCACAGCTACAAAAGAAATCTTGCGGGCGGAGCAGAGAAACTCGAGGAGTTTCTTTCAACTTGTCGACAAAAATAGAAACAATAAAAAAAAAAACTTTCTTGCTTGAAAGGGCTATAAATACCTTAAAACGGATGACTTATCGGTGCAGTTTGTGTATAAAAAATGGAATTTCTTTGAATCATAAACAAATTGCCTTAGTTATTCAAAACAAATACCAACTCGTATGGCTAGCTGGTAGTGACAATATGTACAAAGTATAGAATGATGTGTAGAAAGTAGCTATTGATCTATGATGACAGCGTGGGAGTGTCTTTCCATTTCGGAAAAATATAATTGTTACAATACTTCCTTGCCTTGAAGAAGATAACTTAGAAAGTTTCCTTTCTGTTTATGGAGCCATAGAAATTTGAAGACGAGTGTTCGATTCCTAACCGCAAAGATAAGGCGAGAACTGTCAGTTTCTTATTGTTTGGGCTAACCTCGTTTTTTGTTTGTGTATTATTATAAATTAACGCGTGATAACATGGCAAATGAAGATATCTTTAAAAATGAGTTATACATAGACATGATTTGACTGTCTTTAGTAGGGGAAATTTCCAAGACGCGTCAACAGGATGTGATTACGATTGGAAGAATATTTAAAGCGTTGCAATTGGTTCTCTGAAATTTTAATATGGTCTTAACAGACACTTTTAAATTTACTCCTACACAACTCAAACTCTGGCAAGAAGATTTTAAATAAGAAAAAACGATACTTAAATTGTCCTTAAATTCTGGTAAAGAGCATTGAGGAGTTATTTCATGCTTAGTTTTGATTAGACTTGCTCAGAAAGTTGCAATTCTTAAAATTTTTAATTAAACGAATGGTGCGTGCTGACGAAGATTTATAGTCACTATTCTGATATAACAATGACCCAAAAAACTTAAGCAAGAAACATGACCACAAAGTTTTTGATTAAACCGAAAGGACGTCTTCGAAAATAGCAATGCGATTACAACAAATTACGACATTTCGGTTTTCTTGTTACTCGGTTAACCTGTTGCAGTTTAATTACTCGATTTTTTAAGAAATATTTTACAATAATCTAACTTATTTGGAGAATCGTTATATGATTAACATAATGCATTATACGTTGTGGTGTTTCGAGGGCAAAGTTTTGTTCGCACGAAATCTATTTCGAAGGCTTCATGTCTTATATTTTTCATGTCAGTAAAAATCCTAAAACCTAACAAGATGTAGTTGTTCAGAAATTTTATACAATAACAATACATAGCTTTTCTAACTTTTGTTTGTTAGTAAAACAAATATAAGATTTTCTCTTAACTTAAGCATCATATGTATTCAACTTATGTAAGTTCTTGTCTTGTTGAAATATTTGCGGTCTTTAACCGCTGACTTTCTTTTTTGACCTATCAAAACAAGCCCTTTCCTTTTCATGTATATAAGAAAGGATTTTTCTGTAACTTCGTTTATGTTTAAGACTTACGGTTTCCAGCTGTGCGCCACTGCGATGAAGAGATTTTTTCCGACATGGTGGAAAGGATTTGTGCGCGCGAAGTCGCGGATTTCCAGATAGTCTGTTGCTCATCTTATCCTGTTTTCCAAACTTTGTAGTAAAATGCAGAGAGATTTATAACGACTTCCCTTTGGCGCGTACGGCATGGAACGAGTCTGTGGTCGAATGGCGGATGTCTGAGTTTAGGTTATATTTCCAAAGCCTCAAAAAGAATAGCTTTGCTTTCTAGCTACTTCCCTCGAAAGTAACAGCCTTGACACGTTCTTGACAACAGGTGGCGAAATATTTCGTTGCAAAGTCGCGATCACTCAAGTAGAAAGGTGTTGTGAGCTTGGCCGTATACCTGTATGCTGTTTCGTCGTCCGTCGCAGTGTTTTCTAAAAAAACCGAATGCTCCAATTTTAGAAAGTTCTTTCCCATTTATCGTTTTTCCTTAGCGACTGTTTGGCGTTTAGAAACACTTCGGCAACTGTGATCTGAGCAAACTTTGCTTCGGTCTGCGTGTACTATATCGCGTTACCCACTTACCCAAACTGCATTGAGCTCAGTGCAGTTCAAAACTTGTTTACAATTGTACTAGGAGTTGCATTAAGCCTTCTGCCTGTTGCGTACAACATCCACAAGTACTAGTAACTTAAGTTGTTATTTTTTATGTAACCAGGTAGGCAGCTATAACACGAGCCTTCTGTCACTTTTTCCGGCCTGTGTATTGTGTACATTTGAAAGCACTTAAATGTAGAAAAGCGAGCGCCTTGTGGGGTTTTCGTGAGGATTTGCGGGGAAATATTGACACTCTTACGTACACGAACACAATGAAACTTTACGTTCGAGTAAATTTGGAGACTATGAACAAAACTAAATTTGTTTTTTTCTGCTGAAACCCACAATTTTCCTATAGTGTATGATGTTTTTTTCATTGAAACTCTAAGCATAGTGTTGCTTATTGAAGTCAGATATGCCCGAAGGAAAGCAAACTTTAACATAACAATTACAATTACGCACATGGCAATAAATAAACTTAAAATAGCCTAGTCAATCTAAGACTCCCACGCTGAAATACAAAAGAAGTTCTGGAAGTTAGGACGAAAACGTCTCCATTTGACGAACAGCGGTGCTTTCGATAAGAGAGCGACGCGCAAATTTTTAACTGTTATCATGTTTCTCTGTTTTCAACAAAAAAGCCCCTCTTTCTCCAAAAAAGTGGTTAAATTACGTTTTCCCCTCACGGACGCACTGATTAATATTCGAAGTCATATTGTCCTTTGAGTGTTTTTATGACGTAATTACGCGTAGGAAGTTGTGATATCCTCAAATAAGCGCTGATTTAATTTTAGCTTAAGCCATTATTGTCCAGTCGGTTTTGAATCCATTATTTTTGATTCTACAAAATAAAATCTATTTATAGACGGGCAAAGACTTCAGAATCAAGAGAAAAGAACTTTAACAGGAGAAACTACGTAAAGCAAAATGATAAAAACAAGAATTATTTTCCGAAAAAATGAAACTCACTAATCGACAAATCAAAAACAACTTCTAACGTTATTAGAAGATATCATTTCATTCGAAACTTTTTAGGCATATACGATCGACCTCAAACAATTGATATAATTTTTAATCAGTTTTCGAACATAAAACAGGCATAAATCACGCCTTGAGCCAAGCTGTCTATTTAGATGCTATGATTTTAAGCGACCATTAGGAAAATCGAACACTTTACAGGCTTATGAGCTCGCAAAAACGAATATAATATACAGTTATTCATTTGGGAATATAGGCAATAATATTGCGGAGGTATACAAATTAATATTTGTTTCCATTTCAGGATAAAAAATATTAAATTCAAACGTGAAGTGTGCTCGGTATGTTCCGATTTAACTTCCCTTCTACGCTTACAAGTATCTGCGAATGAAGAATTTTCATTGATGCCGAGTAAAAAGTTTTTCGTTTGGTTACATTTTGGGAGCTTTCTTTGTTTAACTAAGCGATGACTGATGACGTCAGCACGTTTTACACCTACGCAAATATGGACTCCTACATAAAATACTTTCAGAAACCTTTAACAGTAACGAGAAGGGCAGAGCCAGCTTATAAAACCACACTTCTCGTTTGTCTTTTTGATCGAGTGCAGCTCGTTTGCTTTCCCTTGTTTTTGCAATTGAATTACGCTTTGTAAACTAAAATCGTGACTCGAGAAGATTTCGAAAAAAAATAAAAACACTCTTGAAATTAATCCCAAGTCAGCGTGCGATTACATGTTTATGACATCGAAGGCAAAAATTCTTCATTTTTCGCGGTGCCAACATGAGAAAGCGTTGCTTACCTCACTTTGTCTATTCCAATTTTTTTTTTATTTTGAAAACCTGCATTCAATTAAATATTCTAGAATCTTCGGAAGGTTTAAAAATAGTTTCTAAGGCGTTTTTAAGATCTTTAAAAAAATCAGAAAATCTTCGGAAATCTTCGCAAATTTTCGAAATATCAAGAAAATGTTTTTGAGCGATGGACTTTTAAGGTAGTCTTCCACACAAAAACAAAAAATCCTAACTCATTTTTTTCCCTATCACATTGCAACTACCTGTCATGAAATAAGACCAACACAACAGACATTTGAGTCTCTTGTTACCATGGCAACAAAATAAATTCTCTTGAGGTTATGTACAGCCTAACTATCCTCCCCTCCCCTCCCGTCTCACTTATAAGGCTATGTATAGCCTACCTCCCCTCTCCTCCTCAATTATAAAATCAATTGGGTGAGAATGAAAACCTGTGATAAGTAAATTCTATTTTTCATAGGTCCAACATACAATTACTTGTGCTGTAAACCTCCAGCTTGTTTATTTTTTTAACTGTTTGTAAGGAAAAATGATTGAAAGTATAGGAATTTTCTGTGTTGCAAACTCAAGTTTCTTGCCCACCGGGCAATGATGAATTAAGTTTTATACAGTTTGGGATGTTTATTGCACAGAGGGTTGTATCATGCCTTAAGCAAGTTGTTACATAAAAATCACAGAGGGGAGCAATTTTTACAAATCTGGACTAGCCCAGAAACAATTAGAGCACTAAAAAAATTGCTGAGGTCAGGTTTTGCACTTTTTCTATAAACACAATTCTGCCGTGACGCATTGTGAGAAATTCGTCAGAAATCTGTGCGGGACAGTCTGTCCCACCAAATATTCAGAGTTTTTTTTATAAGTCTCGGACCAGGCTTACATTCCAGGCTTAAATTAAATTCTTGTCCATCCGTTTTTCTGTTCATTAAACTTGCAGAAATGCAGACTGTAGCTGGCGAGACCTGGCACATTTGCTCATTTGGCGCCTTTTCCATGATCAACAACTGTCAGCAGATTAACTTGATCGTTCCGACTGTTTTGTTAAATTCACAGTGCCAATAAACAGTTCTTCGTTACTGGCAAAGATTAAGCCTTCTTAGCCCTTTATGATGAGCTCAGGCACCAGCAAATGGCCAGTTTCACAGACAAAAAAAAATACTTTTTCGCGTTAATTGCCACTTTTAAAATTCATTGAATTATATGGCAGGCATGGCCACGTGACACCTAATATGTGACATCACACCTGTATGCAAAGTCTTAATTTTGGCAAAGGCTGAAGGTTCTTTTAAAGTCCCTATCAAACTTATTTTTTAAGTTCCAGATGAAAAGTAGAACCGTTTTATAATAGTAATTTTCGGAAACAAAACCTTTTCTCGCCGTTCCTGTTACATTTTTTAGACTTGAAGCGTGCAACGATGACGTAAAAGGAGGCATATGACGTAGCACGAGGCTTAAAGCAGAGACAATCTTTTTTATCTCAAAAAACTCAATTATGGCTAGAATAGTCACATTGCTATAACTTTAATCAATGAATTAATCCTTTGAAAATGTTTGAAACAAAAATCTTATGACATTTTTTAGCAGAAATAAATATTTTTAAACAAAAACCACATAACTCACTGCTGCTACGTCACAGGTTACCAGTCCTCAGCCTGCTCGGTCAAAATTTACATTCCGATATTTTTTTGGCTAAAAAG
>JAOBAT010075334.1:0-20768 GCA_026413305.1 Hydrozoanthus tunicans | reverse complement strand
CTCTAATTAATTCTTCTCGGTACTGCTCGGCCGTAATGTTCTTGAAATTACAGTCCTTACTAAGTTTCCTAAGATCCTGTAAGAATTCTGTTAGAGTTTCACCGGGTTTCTGTCGTCTGGTAGCGAGTAAGTGTCTAGCGAAAATTTCATTCGGCGTTTTTACGTACAATTGCTCTAGAACCGATATGGCCGAGTGATAATCCTCGCATTCCTCAATATATTCAAATACATTTGGGGAGACAAGGCTAACAAGAGTTCGGTACTTATCTGGCGCGTTCTTGTTCTTCTCACATTCCTCAATGAAGTTGCATAAGGTCCTGTGCCAATGTTTCCATTCTTTTGCGGCCGAAGCTGAGTTCGGGTCCAAGTCCAGACGAGTCGGTTTGAGTAGCGTATCCATGATAAAATTAAGTTGAGTAAATTGACGTAGCCATACTAATTTGGCTTTACTCAACTTACAATTCCAATATGGTGGTCGCTGGCGGGGAAACTACACTAACGCTGAACAAATGTACCGCAGGCTAAACTACGCTAACACGCTGAACAAATGTACCGCAGGCTCAGCGCCACAGAAAACGCAGTATACACAATACAAAGTTTATCACACTCCTCCCTGTGGCTTATAAGGAAATCCAGACAGCCGAGACATTCCACTCTGATTGAGTATACAGTATATGAGTTTGCAACTTTATAAACTCATCTTAGGAGCTGAATACAGTGGATCGTTATTGTCTGTTAAAACGGCTCTCAGCGTTACGTTTCTCATTCCCGACCAAATTGGATCACTACTGATAAACGTTTTTATCCTTGTGCGACGATCCCCTTGCCGTAGGTAACATTTAACCTTAATATGGCCGACCCGGTTGCAAAGGAAAGACCTGAGGCCAGGAGAACCAGAGTTATTTCTATATGGTGGAGCACCCCACTGGTACGACTGTACTGCAGAAGTTGATTGCCAATGGTTGACATCACTATCTTTCTTCATCGCTTTCTCTACCTTCGCTACCGCTGCCAGAATCGATGCAAGGTATTTTGTCACCCAGCAACCGGAGGAGCAAAGCTTAAAAATACTCCTTACCCTCGCTTACTTTATCCCTAGCGGTTTGATAAACTCAAAATAGCCCGCCGTTTCATGATCGTCCCTAGCAGCATTCTTCAGTGCCTCCAATATTTCCAGGGCTTCGTATATGTTAAATTCAGAGAGTGGCCTGGATGTATATTGCAGCACCTTTTTCTATAAGCTGGCCACATGCGGTTATGCAAGATCTCCCGGGGATTTTCGAAGCTCTTGGAGTTCCTTTTTACTCCGTAAAGAATGTAAAAACAATGCGCGCGTGTTATGTCAATTGGGGTAACTGAGACTCTCTTTCGTCAAGTTCAAACATACCATTAACCGTAATATTCTCTTTATTGGACTTTGTTACTACCGCGATCATTATCATTGTTATCATAGTATATATATATATATATATAATTTTTTTTGTTCTCATAAGAGGCACTCAGACACCCAAACATTCGTGGCCATTTAAATAACACATTGGCGCACATCGTACAGCGATACATTCGCTGCAGCTTCCTTTAAGTGACTCATTCGCACCCAATTTTAGTGGAACAACTGCACCCAACATAAAATGGCACTTTTGCATCTATTCATACCATTTCTTTTGAAAGGTACTTTAACACACATGTCCTTAAGAATGCACGCTCAATTTCATTTATTTAAAGTGCCCTATTCACACCCATTTATTTTAATATCACATGCGCATCCATTTCTTGGAAGCAAAACACTCGCACACATATCCTTAAAATGGCACGTTTGCACCCATTTGTTCTTATTTCTTTTCAGTGGCACATTCGCACCCATTTTCTTTTCTTTTTCTTACACGTGGCACATTAGCATCCAATTTTTTTTTACCTTTTCTTTCAAGTGGCACATTCCTTTGTGGTATGTTGAAAATAATCGTTCATCATATATCTAAGGAATGATAGATTGTACACATTACGACCGCAGAATAATTTCTACATGATTTTATATATATCATCACATACACAGTTATCGTATAGGACCTAAAAGCCTCAGTTTTATAGATAATTTAGTACATGAACACTAAATACCAGTCCGATAAAAAGTACAACGATACCTGATTATATTTTTCTTATATATTTGTTGCTCGAATTGTGGTACTTAGTAATCAACAAAATAAGGATTTATTGAAGTTTATCTTGCTCTTATCAATTCCACGCCCACTCCGGAAAATAGGGGAACGAGAGAAAAGTATGAAGGTAGACAACTACAAAGAGTATTTGAATTGACTGCTTGTCCAGTGATATGAAATATTTGTACATTTTTGAACCAATGTTAACAAATAAGAACCCAAATGCGGTATAAAGCCGTGCACATGCGTTCTTAATTCCTTACATAAAAACTCCCAATAAAGCTCACGGTTCAGTGTTCAGATAAAATAACTCAAAGTTCGACTGAAACAAATTTCATGTTCCAGTAAAGTTAGAAAGTCTCATTGTACTTTTTCGAATATATGTTTTTCTAGAGATGATTTAATATACAATTTGCCCGACTGCAGTGTACATTGGAACCTCAATATAACGAAGTTCCCGTTACATCGAAGTATCTTTTGGGGCCCGGCAAAATTACAGTAATTTGTATGACAAATTGGTATGACAATTTATGATAAGATTTATAAGATTTTCAAACTATTCAGAACACTGAATTTTTTTTGTAAAACGAGATGCTACTTTATGGCGAAAGTTTCTTTTTACTTTGTCTATTTAGCTATTCAGAACACTGCAATCCTTACTTTGTAGTATTTGGTGCTACTGCACTGGAATGTATGATTGGCAGATTTTCCGCGCTTGAACTGAACTTTTGCCTAAAAGATATTAGAAGCTTTTAATTGGTAATCTGAGACGATAATATCTGACAGTGAATTGAAACAGCTAATCGCGGAGGCCCTAAAAAGAGATGTCGTCATCTTAAGACCCCCTGAAAGGACAAACACGGCTTGATTAGCAGCAGAGCCCATGTGCACTGGAAAAATAGTGAAATTTACAGAGTATGTAAGTTCATAAAAATATCGTGTAAATTTCTTGTAAACATTCTGTAAATCTGGATTTGCATGATAATGGTTCATTTACAGAGTTTTCAACTTTCTGGAAATAACGTGTAAATTGTTACTCGGGAACACGTAAAAATATTGGAAATATCATATAAATTTAATGCATGTTTGCGGAAAACCCTGTAAATATCTTGTAAATTTCTGCACTTGATCATGAAAATAGGCTGTAAATTGTTTTAATCATCAGTAATATTTACAAGAAATATCATGGAAATATCCTGTATATCGAAGGAAATTGTACACTTGTTTATTGTAAACCCTGTAAATAACCAGTAAATTGGTTTACCAGAACATGGAAATATCCTGGAAACGTCATGGAAATATTCTGGAATTCGTGTTTGAGTAAATTTACAGGATTTGAACTTCCTGAAAACATCATGGAAATAACCTGGAAAAAGAATGGAAATTTGTAGGTTCGTTTAACAAATCCTGTAAATGACCAGTAGTTTGGTTTACCATAACATGGAAATATCCTGGAAATCATATTTGAATAAGTTTACAGGGTTTGAGCTTCCTGTAAATATCATGGGGATAACTAAGAATTATCCTGGAAATCGTGTGGTGTTTATAATAGACCCTGTAAATAACCAGTTAGTTGGTTTACCAGAACATGGAAATATCCTGGAAATTGTGTTGTAATAACTTCACAGGATTCTAGCTTCCTGTAAATATTCTAAAAATAACATGGAGATACACTAAAAATTAAATTTTATTAAACTTATTGATCCATAATTTTCATGAGTAAAGTACCCATAAGTAAGCATATAAATAACCTAGAAAAAGAATGGAAACCGTAAAAAAAAAAACTCCCTGTAAATAACCAGTGTAGTTGTATAGTTTTTCATGTTAGAATACTGGCAAAACCTGCATTAATTTATAAGAAACCTACAATTAACAAGTTTAAGAACCAAAACACTTTAACACTGGAAAACTTGTTTGAGGCGAGATGTAATGATTATTAATTTTAACTAATTTATACTTTAAGATGCACACTGTACATGTAAACAGCTGATGTTGTCGCACATGTACATGTAGCCAGACGACAGTCGATACTGTGACCATTTTTAAAAGGATACATTAATGAAGTGGTATATATTGCATTGGTATGTAAAACCCTTTCCTACAATAGCCGTGACAGTAAAGATCTTTTTTACTGACAAGTCAAATATATTCTGTAATATTCTGTAATCTAGCCTATATTTTAGATAAGCCATTAAAAGAAAACTGTACAGAAGCTACAGTAGATATAGCAGTCCCATTCTATTAACAAGTTTGCATAATCACTTCTGTTCAAGAATATAGATGATCATCAAAACGAATTCGGTTAACTCCTTGCAAGTTTAGAAAAATCTATTATAGAACTTAATAATATATATGAACAAAAATTAAATATATACTAATTTCATAAATAGTTATTTGTATAAAAATGCATAATTATAATCCTAAATACATAATTTGATTTCTTGCACTTTATATTAAACATTCTTTTTGAGGTTGTCACTGGTAATTCCTTTTGTTTGGTCTTTAGGTAAAACAACTTTGTCTTCGTAAAGGACTCTGCGCAATGCCTTACAAAGGTCAATCTTTTTTTAATTATTTTTGAGGGGTATGTAAAACTTTTTACATACATTCTTAAATGTTTTAATGTTCAAATTAGATATCCGCTGAACATATAAATAATACAGAGCGACAATCACACTTTTATCTCCTTGGACCTGCAAAAAGAAATTAATGCACTCGTTAGTTTTTACAATTCACAATTATCTGTTTATGTAGTACCGCAACCATAAAGCACTTCTACTAACTTGTCATGTTGAAAGAAAGTCATTTATTCTTGCGTAGTTCACGTTTGAATGTGAAAACGGTGAATGTTAGACATCCAGTTGAATGTATAGATAAATAAATAAAATAAAACTATTACTGGACTTTGAATGTGTTCTTTATTATTTCATTTGTTTACTAAACTGAATTCAAAACCTTTTCATTAGGTTAAAATTGATTTTTTCAATTTCATATATATCAATACATCCAATGATAAAATACAACAGATTGCAGGCAAAGATTCAGTGCAGGTGTAGTAAAACCTAATTATCTAAGCTGACTAGCAAATGTGCTAGTTCAAGGAAATGAATGCTATCCTAATACAGGTATTGATAGTGAAAATTTTAAAAATGCTGCACACTATTGACAGTAATTATAGTTCTAAAAGCAGATTAATTGATTGAAATCAATAAACTATTAATAGAAACAGATATTGAATTTTTACTCACAATCCCATTGGCAAGAAGGAGCATTTCCTGGTCATGTTTATTCTGCTCTGGCCTTTTTTCATAGTCGTTGAGTTCCTGCCCAAAAAAATACAAACAATGTTGTAAATTAAACAAAATAATGCAATTCTTTATGGATTGTCTGACAGAATGAATGCAATTCTTTTGTGACTGAAAGATAATTAATAGTCGCATTAATTGGCAATACTTGGATTGATGCATAGGTAGAAGATGTAAAGGAATGACAAAAATACTAACCTCCTTGTCTCCAATATCTTCTTCTGAAGACTGTAAACAAAATAACAGTAAAACTCAATTGCTTGTAAATCATACTCTATATTCAATAGCCACAAATATATGCGCATACTGTACCAATTGTGCCACTTTAGGTTTAACCCTTTTGGTAACAAACAGAAGTGACTTGTGTTAAACTCAGCGATGCTGCCATAACTAACAGTAACGTAAAGATAGCGGTCGCTCAATGTTCAGAATACACAATAATGAACAACACAGTTTGCAGTTAATAACTCATGATTTATTCAACCGTTCACTCGTATTTATACAGGTAGCTAACATAATTATAAGTAGGTGTGTCAAGGCGGTTCTATAGAAGTTACATTCTTTAGAAGCTTACATCCTACGTAGGAAACTAGTGGGCAACATTAACGTATAGGAAATACTTTTGTGTTGACTATACATCATGTACTACAGAATTACATGTAGGCGTTATATCAGAGCATAATCTTAACAACTTGAAAATGCAAAGTTCTTAGGTTATTGGACCCAGCCATAAACTTCAAAAACTGTGCTACATATTTTTTTACACTTTGCTTAGAGTAATTTTACAATCCACTTTAAAAATTGTACGAAGAGTAAAAGAATCAACACTCATTGTTTAATGTAAATGCCTCGTGCAGGTACTGTGTACAGTTGTAACAACAAGCTTGGTTATGCAAAAAGTAGTCACATCCCTAGGCATTTTCTTTGGCTTCCCTACCATTGCCGAGCACTTGATCGCTTAACTTTTCCTTTCAATAGCAGTCCAATAGGCAAATAATTGTGCTCCAAGATTTAGTCAAAGTGATAATTGGCTGCAGTCTACACAAAGAAATCTTGAGCCTACACAATTATTTGAAACTGTCTCTTTTTACAGTAGTGACAAAAACAAACACACAGTTATGATGGTTTTTGGTACAGAAAGTGCTTCAGAAAGTGGTCAACAAGTGAAAAATAATCAATGGTTTGTATCTGACAGCCAAAAGTTGATTGCCTTTCTACATGTGCATACAATATAAACCATTTTATAACCATTTACATCACTTGGAGGTTATTAGTGACGTGGTATTAGTAAATATACAAAATTAATTGTACACCTGTTTGTTGTACCTGGAAATTTGAGGAAAAACCTTAATGTTGTTTATTTGCTTGCTCAGACACTTATTTTCATTTTATTTTTCTTTGTTGTCACTTTTACTTTGTTTATAAGCAGTTTGCTCACAAGTACCTGCACTTGATTCAGTTTCTCCTGTGTAACAGTAGTGTGTAATGCACATTAATTATAATACAAATCCAAATCTCAAAACTGAAGTAAATCAACAGAAGGAAAAGCGGGTCAAACTGATTTCAATGAAGGGGATCTAAAAAGACTCAAAATAAAGAATCTAGGTCAAAGATTTAAAATAAAGTTTGCTTAACCGGACATACAAGCAAAGCAATTTTTGTCTGCACATTTATTATCTGTGAGCTTAATGCTGAGACAGAAGTTTCAGTTCTTGCCTTCTTGCCACCTTTCTCTCCATCACTGGCTTTCCTTTTCTTGATGCTAACCGTTCTTTTCTTGTTAGCTTCATTTCTGTAGTCTGTAAGTGATAAAAAATAAATGTTAAGCCATGATTATACAGGTACAAAGGAGCCTGTTTTAGCACAGAAAACTGCAGTTTTTCAGTTTCGTCTCTTCTTTGGTTTGCGGTTTTTCTTTACTTATTTGGCAATTAGTTTTGGGGTTTTGGCAAAAGGTGGTGGTTTTTTATTTAAAATAGGTGAACACAAACCATGAGAACTTGGGTTAACATTAATTGTATCACTATCAGGTTGTTATTTAGTTGATAGCTTAGAATTTTATAATAGTTATAATAAATTATCTAATCTTTTATAAAACATGATTTGATTTATATATGTTTATTTTTTAAATACTTCAATAGGATGATCATAAAATGATGTATGGCAAAATTCCACTTAAAGCCCTGGATTTGTTTTCCTAACTTCAAAAGGATTTTTGGATGAGCTTATATGGTTTTTGAAGAAAAAAACAAATTAGAATAGAACAAGGTATTGGAAAACAAAACGCCTTGCGCCACACATGTGTTTAAGCTTAGTTTTGACGGTTTTGTTTATTTATTTTCAATTTGTACCTATAGGTTGTTTAATATTTGTATTTAGTAAAATCATACTAGTGGTCTATCATGAATGCTGCATTCTGATTGGCGACGCTACTCATAGGCTATTAGTGATAGCCTACGAGTAGCGATTGCGCGTGATCATATTTGTCGTAAACATTAAAAAATTAATATTAGAGCTTTAAAAAAAGATTTTTTAATTCTGATTTTTGACCACATGGGCTATTGGCTTCTGGCCCATTCAGGCTCGAGGGATAATTGTTAAATAGTTTCCGTTGACTCAGTTATCATTCTATGATATGCCATCACGTCGTTGAAGCAAACAGCGGAGACGATCGATACAATTCTAGAAAGGCTTTCGATAAAGAATGGAAGAAATCTCTCGCAGAAGTTTTAAGTGTTAAAATTAACTGAATTTTCCCATCGTTTCTGCGATTTATTTTATTGAAAGTTGGGTAGAAGTAAAAATCAAAAGACGAAAATTCAAATAGAGACGGAAATCCAAGGAGATATCTGCGCTTTTCATTTCCGATAAACCTGAGGTTTTTGAAGTTTGTGAAGATTGTGGAGTGTTCGCAGCTTGTTTTTCTTGTGTTAAGGTATTTCTGATTTCAGAGCGCTGGTTTCGCAGGGAGGAATTATATTTTCGTTTCGTTATATTGCAAAACTACACACTTTGCGCAAAATAATTTATGCAATATTATTAGAGCCACGAAAGTTTTTTTTTCGCTCATTTTGACATATATTCAGCCGGCTCAGATTACTTGCCAAACGGTTACTGGCCGCAAGGTGACCAAGGCGTGAACTGCAAGCACCTCTATGCAAACAGAGATAAAAGTACTGCAGGACAGAAAATTAACTCGCTATTTGTCGACTTCGATTTTCAGCGAAAATTCGTGATTTCAAGGTGGTTGTTCTCCCGTAATATTTTCTGAGAAAAGTGGTTATCACAAAAATAATTGTAGAAACAAAAACTATGTTCTTTTACCTTTCAGAATATGTATAATGTTTTTACTTACGGCTGCAATTAAAAATATCACTGAAAAGTGTCCTATGTATTCTCGAGTATTCTTATAAAGGTGCCGGCTAAAATCTCATTCTGTCCGCCAAGGAACCGTCTTCTTCGTAGAGAGCTCTCATCCTACTACAGTTCTTAGGCATATTACTACATATTGTACTTATTATTAATATATCCAACTCTCAACCCCGTTTTCCTAACTTTAACAGTATTTGTTCATAAACAAAACAGAACCATATGAAAACACATGATAAAATAATAAGATGGGCGCGCAAACTGTGATAAAGTAAAGATATTAATTGACAGCAAATAATACGTTCGCAACACAACTTATCTCACCAGGGGTATAAAGCAGCGTTGGAATACAAGGGAGCACAGAGAAATGTGTGTAAATTAAAACTTTTGTCTCAAAGCCATGGTCGAAGTGTAAGTGTGGGGTAGAAAGTTTGGTTAAATCTATACTTATGTGTTTCGATCCTTTTAAGATACGCGCAAGTAAATCCCCCGTTTCCCCTGTTTTTAGCATCTACTATGCCTGCCCAGCTGTAGCAATATTTAATCACTCGTTTTAGGTTAAAATCATCTTGATGTTTTGTTCAATCTTTTAATTTTTTATGCAATCTAGGTTTTCATTTCTTAAGTGTGTTTTACAGCGAACCGAGGAAATACTACTTTACAAAGCTGAAGTGACTTTCTCTGAGAGCTTTCTAAGTGACCTAACACATGTCGATTTACTTGGGAAAACAATGCAACTACTAAACGAGACTTGCGAGAGCTCGGACGATGCGTTTTCGCCAAAATTGAAAAGGAATTCATCTCTTTATGCATGGACTACAGTCACAAGTGCACGAGAACTACTGAAACTTGTGATCTACCTTTATTGAAAGTGATAAATAAAGAAGCAGGGAGACCTGCCTATTTTATTCCTACAGACGTTTAAAACTTTTGTTTAACCTTTTGAATTTTTTATTCAATCATTTGCTTTTTTGTTCAAACTATTATATTTTATTTAATCCTTAATTTTTTTTTTTTCAATCTTTTGAACTATCTTATTGTTCAATCTTTTATATTTTTTGTTCAATCTTCTGTTTATTTTATTCAATTATTTATTTTTTGCATTCAATCTTCCTGGGGCGAGCGCAGCCAGAGGTCAGCGGTTTCCACTGCGGTGGATTCGACTCACTTGTAAAAACATGGCTTCCACCCTGGACAGTGAGGAAGTCAAAGCTTTTCTTAAGTGTGTTTTACAGCGAACCGAGGAAATACTACTTTACAAAGCTGAAGTGACTTTCTCTGAGAGCTTTCTAAGTGACCTAACACATGTCGATTTACTTGGGAAAACAATGCAACTACTAAACGAGACTTGCGAGAGCTCGGACGATGCGTTTTCGCCAAAATTGAAAAGGAATTCATCTCTTTATGCATGGACTACAGTCACAAGTGCACGAGAACTACTGAAACTTGTGATCTACCTTTATTGAAAGTGATAAATAAAGAAGCAGGGAGACCTGTCTATTTTATTCCTACAGACGTTTTGATAGAACTTCGGGTGCTAAATGTTTTCGTGGAACAAGATCACCAAAATGTTCGGCGTGTCAAGATGGACCGTACTGCGTCGTGTTGAAGAGTATGGTCTTACTAATTTGCAACAATTTCGGACGAAAGAATCGACGATATTATCCAGAACTACATTTCAAGTCATGGCCACTCCACAGGTGAGCCGCCCTTGTCAGGATATTTCAGATCATTGGGGTTGAATGTACAGAGAAGACGAATAAGGAGGCAATAAACAGAGAGGATCCAAGAAATACTGCGTTACGCTGGGGTGCAATGGTGAGGAGAGGAACCTATTTTGTGCCATGGCCTAATTCACTCTGGCACTTGGATGGACACCACTCTCTTATAAGGTGGAAGTTTGTGATTCATGATTGCTGTGATGGTAAATCACGGAAGATAATGTTTTTACACTGTGGCACCGACAACCGAACAGAAACAGTGTTGGGCCTTTTCAAGGATGCAATCAAGAGTAATTTAGGGCTATGGCCATCTCGTATTAGGGTAGATTACGGTGTTGAGAATGTCCTAGTCTGTGATGAAATGGTTGAAACTCGAGGACAAGGGCGTGGTAGCTACATTGCAGGACCATCCACTAGGAACTAACGTATTGAGAGACTATGGAGAGATGTATTTAGATGTGTGTGTCAGTTTTTTTATTACCTTTTCTATTCAATGGAACGAACTGGGTTACTGGATGTTGAAAATCCAATCCATTTGTTTGTATTACACACTGTTTTTACAGCAAGAATCAACACTGCTCTTGCAGAGTTTGTGGAAAGTTTAACTATCACAGGCTTTCCATTGAAAATGATTGGACTCCTACTCAGATCTGGATGAATGGAATGTTAGACAAAAACAATCCTTTGTCCACTAATGGTCTACACGATTAACAATGTGAGCAGAGGTATGGTAAAGACCCTGATGGGCCGAGACCCTTGTTTGAGGCTGAAGATGGTGTTGTTGTTGAACCAGTCCCAATTGACCAAAGCACAGAGATAAGAAATTTTGTTCTTGAGCGGATTGATGTAAATGGACAATCAAGTCAAGCTGGAATTGATATCTACATGACTCCATCTTGTAGAGGGAGACTTTGATTCAATATTTCAGGTAAAAATTAATTTGTCAAGATCTTAAGTTTGCTAACAAATATTAATTTGTGAACGTTATAATAAATCATTAATGCTAAAAGATTTAGAATATGATATATACTTGTTTTTCTCTAAAATTTATTATTATATCCAAGTGCTTATAATGACTTTAATTTTTTTGTAAAAAAAACCAAACGAGTCTCCAGACTTTGATTTGCTCTGCCAAGAGATGGATGATAAAACTGTATAAATATGTCTTAATATGCCTTAATATATCTTTTGACCAGTTCTGAGAAAATTTTTGTAACAGAATGCAAAACACAGTAAACAATACTAAAATCTGCCTGTTGTTTCATAAAATATTTTCCCATTGAGGTTCCTGTCAATCATTTCCAGCTTCGAATTGTCACGGAAAACAGTGTCACGCACATCAACTAAGTTTGCGAAAACTGATTTCAGTGCCTCTAGATGTCTCCTTGTGACCGTGGCACTGAGTAATAATTTAGGACAGTTATGGTTAGACAATCTCTCACAGACTTCTTTGTATTCAGGTCTGAAAGTGCTGCCCCATGACTAGATGGTGTGTGCTTCGTCGAAAACGATTATTGCAAATTTGTTTGTCTTGACGACCTCAAACAGTTCGTTCTCTTCGCTTAAATTTTCCGGCGTACAGAGAATTATCTTGTATGAAGCAATTCTCTCTGACTGAAGTCGAATGGCATCCTTTGGAACTGTTCCTGTAAATGTACAGGTACTTATACTAAGTTTACAGCAGCGAGGATACAGATCATCGATGAGTGATTTAGTTGGTGATATCACAACGATAGGTGAATCACACAAAACTGCTGGGAGCAGTTCCCAAAATTCCAAAAATATTTCGCCCAGAGAGTGTGTTCGAAATATTTCTTTCTGTAGCGGTCTAAGTGTAGACAAACCAAAGTAATTTCGAAATGTTTCTGAAAGCAAGTCGTCCAAGTTCTGTCCTTGTTCCAAGGCGAACGAATGCTCGTTGATATAACAGCTGCAGTCTTCATTTTCACTGTTGTTGTTCGAATCTTCATCGAATCTTATGCCACCACTAAACCGACTAATCCTCCATAAAACCGTAAAAGGCTTTCCTTCATTATCAAGAAATGCTCGATACTCGTACTCCTGACTTCTTTCGGTAAGCGAAAACCTCATGGGCTCAGCCAAGTCGCTGTCAAGAAGCTTTGCGCCCTTCAGTGCAAAGGTAAATTTTAAACTCGCTTCTTCCTACGATGTTGATGAAATGTCGAACTCACAACTTTCATTTTTATCTGAAATAAATTTAGATTATCTGGCAGCTGTGATTCGAGCGATGAAACAACGGATCTGATTTTTGTTTTCTGATTCTTTCGTAAGAGAATATTTGCTTCCATTTTCCGAGATCTAGCGAATAGCACGAGGTGAGGGACAAAAAGCTTTACTCTGGGGGTAGGGTCGCGCAGGCGGTCGACAAGGTCACATAGCTGGTCCAGTCACTGCAATTTTTAGCAGGCAACTCCCTTTCTCCCTTTCTCGGCCCAGTCTCCAAATTTCTGTTTTTCACGCGTTCATTTGGCTAAACGGCTTTTTCTCAAAAAAAAAAGAGTTGTCTGCAGAGGAGGCTAATCAAAATATATGTAAAAGCAAAAAATATTTTTTGCTTCACATATAATGGCAAATGCAAATGATGATTTCCTTGTATGTACTTCATGTACGATCTTCAATTAACCCTAAAACTTCCACTTTGAATTTAAGTCATTCCCAACACAGCAGTTGCAACCTTGATGGGAACGGCGTCACGTGTGACAAATGAAAACAAAATGGTCTTCTTAGGCTTGTGTGCTCTTTCTTTATAGGCAATTTCACTGTACTAAAAACCATTTCAACTGAACAGTAGATGCGTTGCAGCAACAATTTAGAAAATAATTAGTAATTTTTAATTTTCAAGAAACTACACTTATAAATAAATTTACTTAAACAGCCCCATGTGCTTTACAGGTCCAAACTGTATCTCTTTATAAATCCTATAATTGTTTGGATGATGTTAAAGATTCTTATGTATTAGCCAATCTTCCTTTGCAAAGTTTTCTTGAAGATTATTGTAGTGCAGTATGGGATCCGTATGAGAAAGGAGATATTGAAACCTTGGAAAAAGTCCAACGAAGAGCGGCGCGCTTCGTAAAAGGGGATTACCGCCAACAGTCCAGCGTTACCCAAATGTTCAAAGACCTAGGCTGGCAGAGTCTGCAAGAGCGACGAGCTGTAAACAGATTGACACTGATGTACAAAGCCGTGCATGGTCTGTCTGAGGTCCAGTTTCCAAATCTAACAAGAAAGACACGCACTACCAGGAGTGCTAGTGGCAATGGCTTCAGAAACGTGCGAAGCAACAAAAACTGTTACCGTTCCTCATTTCTTCCCCGGACCATTCCCGAATGGAACAATTTACCAGAAAAAATCAGAAATGCTCCTTCGCTGGCCAGTTTTAAAAACTTGTTAACAAACCAAATTAATATCAAAGATCTTGTCCAAACTAGTCACTATTACTCATAAATAGACTGCTGACTTCCTGTGCATAATAACCATTTTTGGTGCTAAGCACAGTAACATTCACTTATGGTTCAAAGAAATAAGTACAAAGCGATTCCCCTCTTAAGGAAACTATGAAAGCAGATGTTATTGGTTGATAAAATCTGAGAGCCAAGGCTTCAAGAACGGCTTCTCATCACACCCTTCCTGAAATCGAGATTCCCTTGTATCAAGTGGAAGCAATGGGCCTTAAGGTTTGAGATCAACTTGCTAAACATTGTGCAACTAGTGTTTATATAAAAGAGAAAATTAGACCCAAATTACGATTCATACCTTCCAGTCAACACTTTATAGTAGAATCTAATATATCATTGCAATCTAACAACTAATAATATGCATTCCACATATCTGAAGCATTTTCAAACACTCTGCCTTCTTTCCTCGAGGCCCCTTGGTTTCGACGAGGCACTTGACTTTCTTCGCTGTTTGAGTTCCGGGAAACTCAGGTTGAACGTCAGATATGCATGTTCTACAGAATCAGTAAAGAAAAAGATTAGCGAGCAACTTACTTACACTTAAATTGTTTTTGGTATGCCATTGGTTGATAAAACTGATCGAGTGGATGTCAATAAAATATATGGAGGGGCATTCCGGACTAAAATGCCATTAGATCGTAAATGTTGTGGCATTCGACCGTAACTTCAATGGCAATGGTTCGTTCCGCATGGCATTCGATCGTAACTTCGATAGCATTGGTTCGTATCGCATGTCATTCGATCGTAATTTGAATGGCATTGGTTTGTACATCACAATCGGTCGTAACTACAGTGGCATTGGTTCGTACCGCATGTCATTCGATTGTAACTCGTAAGTCATTCAATCGAATCCCGGTCATGAATCATATATGAAGTATCAAATTTTTACTCTAGTTGCAACTATACAAATGCACTTTCACTTATAACAACAGGATTAAAAGGACGACCAAAATTTAATGTTCCTAGAGAGCAACTTGAACATTTTCTTGACTATGGCTTCAAGGCGACCAATATCGCCAGGATGGTGTGTGTCAGCGATAAAACTATTTACAGACGACTTGAAGAATATGGCCTTTCAATTCGTGGAACTTACTCAGACCTAACAGAATCAGGATTGGATGATGCTGTGAGTTTTATATTGCGCGATTTCCCAAATTCTGGCTACAAAACCATGCGTGACCATCTGTTGACTAGAGGTATGAAAATACAGGAAAATCGTGTAAGAGAGGCCATGAAAAGGGTTGATCCAGAAGGTGCCATTGTTAGAGCTCTGTAGCTTTGGATTACCCATCGGAAATCGTACAGTATCCAAGCACGTCTTTCACTTTTGCACATGGATGGTAACCACAAGCTTATCAGGTAGGACACGCTATTGTAGTCAGTAAAGGGAGCAATTCCCTGGAAACCCCCCCTCGCCTCCCAACAGGGGAGACTTTGCATACCGTAATTGGTCTAATAAAAGCCCAGCCTCTAATTGATACCCCAGTCAAAACAGAATTTTCCGTTGAACACCTGTTACTTTTTGGTCAATGTTTTGCTTGTTGCTGATGACAACCTTTTTGAAGTTGACTTCCTGGGATAATTGAAAGCTTATTAATCCAGGGGGCCAGATTAATTATTGTTGTTTGCAGCTTGCTGAGGGCCAAAACAAATTTAACAGATACACAGATGAACAAAAATGGAGCCAACACAGAAGACTCAAACTTTTCTTAAAAAATACAAATTATAACCATTTAGTCTTTCTACACTATGTTCTACATGGATAAAGTTTGAAGAAATGCGAGACTTTTCTGATACAAAAACTAGTTACAAATAGTGAAGTATCACGGACTTTTGCTTCTTTTCAGATGGAAGTTTGTTATCCATGGTTTTGTTGACGGTTACTCTAGAAAGATCATGTACCTTTCATGTAACGTAAACAACAAAGCTGCCACAGTCTTGCAAGATTTTAGAAAAGCAATTACTGTTTATGGACTTCCACATAGAGTAAGAAGAGATCAAAGTAAATGTTCCATCACCCTGCCATAGGACCTAGGTGGTCGAGGTAGCTATATAACTGGGCCAATTGTGCATAATCAGCGGATAGAACGGCTATGGCGGGATGTGTTTGTTTAGTGTTTGTATCTTTACTATTCTGTATTTTATTACTTGGAAGAGTCGGGCCATTTGGACTATATGGAAAGCCGTAGCTTTCTGAAGTGGTGGATTGTAAGGCAGTACTTCTGTTTTAACTTTACCTGCTGACATAATGTCATTATGTGCTGTTTCGTATTTACGTGCTGACATTTTTTAGTTACGTTCAGACGTTTCGTATTTACGAGCTGATGTTTCGTATTTACGTCCTGACGTTTTTTAGTTACGCTCAGACGTTTCGTATTTACGTGCTGATGTTTCGTATTTACGTGCTGACATTTCGTATTTACGTGCTGATGTTTCGTATTTACGTGCTGACGTTTTTTAGTTACGTGCTGTTTCATATTTACGTGCTGTTTCGTGATTATGTGCTGAATTTTCATGCAGTGTTTTCTATTTATGTGCTGATGTTCGTATTTATGTGCTGATGTTTCGTATTTACGTGCTGATGTTTCGTATTTACGTGCTGATGCTTCGTGATTATGTGTTGATTTTTCATGCAGTGTGTTGGTTTTACCTTTATGACCTCTTTCGTCTTTATGTGGTCCCCAGTCTCCCTCTTTACCCCTCCCTGAGGGAACTGGGGTGGAAAGCCGTCATTCCAAGATGGCGGATGCAACACTAAGCGATGTGTTAAAGGAATTGCAACTTGGTCATCTTATTGAAAAATTTACGGAGGAACGAATAGAAGGCTCTCAAGTTCCGAAGTTGTCAACACAACAAATGATCTTTCTGGGGGTTAATGATCGAAACGCTATGATGGCTTTGAGAATGGCATGTTTGAAGTATGGTGCTATTTCACCTCCTAAAGTAAAACAAGGTTGTGGGGCGCCTAAATATCAAATATCAAAGTCGGTTTTTGAGAGCTATCTAGAGGAGGGTTTTATGATCAAGGACGTTGCATCATTGCTTTCTGTCTCCGAAAGTACGCATTATCGAAACATGGGTCAATATGGCCTTAGGAAATTAAATTTTTCTGGCATTTGAGACGACGACTTGGATCTGGCAGTTAAATAGGTCACCAAGGAATACCCGTTCAGTGGTGAATCGATGATAAAACAAATCCTCACTGATAAAGGTATAAAAATTCAAAGAATGAGGCTCAGAGATAGTATTCATAGAGTTGACCAGACAGGTGTTGAAAGTAGAAAGAAAGGTTGTCTTCGTCGACGAGTATAAATGTGCAAGGTCCCAACCATTTATGGCATATTGATACAAACCATAAATTGGTTCGATGGCACTTCATAGTGATTGGAGGAATGGATGGATTTAGCCGCCTTCCTGTAATGTTGTCATGTTCTGATAATAACAAGGCTGCTACTGTATTTCAATGTTTTGTTTCTGCAGTCAACACTTATGGGTTACCAAGTAGAATTAGAACTGATCAGGGAGGAGAAAACGTGGACATTGTGGATTATATGATAACAACAAGGGGGCCCAACCGAGGCAGTGCCCTAGTTGGAAAAAGCACCCACAATCAACGTATTGAAAGACTCTGGCGTGATGTTTTTGTTGGAGTTCTGTGTTTGTATTACAATTTGTTTTATTTTTTGGAAGACCAAGGTCTCCTTGATCCATTAAATGTAACTAATCTAGCAGCTCTTCATTTTGTTTATCTACCCATTATCAATGATAAACTTCAAGTTTGGTCATCTGCATGATCACACCACAGAATGCGAACTACACGATCAACCCCCATACAGATCTGGGTTTCTGGACAACTGCACAACCCAACTGGAATTAATCTTGCAGCAGATGATATTGCTTCCTATGGGGTCGAGGGTACATTTCCTAATGCCAGTGATGATAGTGACAATACGCCTATACTTGAACCCCTTACACAAGCATTGACAGAGCAGTGCTCTCAACGGTTATCTCACATGACAAGCACTTTTAATGATTATGGGATAGAAAGATATCTGGAGGCAATCAGTATCATCACAAGTAATAGTAACTAATTTGGTCCTATTACATCCAAGGTATCTAGTTTTTCTGTTTCATAGTTTAGTAGGCTGTGACTCTTAAATTTGAACAATAACCTCACAGACCCAACACTTTGTATTCTCTCAAACAGTCAATCACCTGCTACATGCATTAATAAGAATTACAAATTCAGAATTTATCCAGATAGAAAAAAAAACTGAAAAAGTATAAAAATAAAAAGCAGTAATATCTTTGGCATTTTGAAAAATAGTTACATGCCCCTCTGACAGCTTACTGTTGCAACCCAGTTTTATATTAAAATATACCAGTAATCTTGCCACATGGTTAATGATAACAAAATTCCAGGAGTTTTCCAGGAATTCCAGGAGTAGTTGGAATCATGTTGGCAACGGTGCAGTAAATTAAAACATTTATAGGATACAAAGTTTTCTGAATGTGTTTTTTTTTAATTTTATGCTATCAAATGAGAAATGTAACCTCATGCAGCAAGATTAAACTGAACCATTAGGTTTTACATTTATTTTTGCAACAATAACATTTTTCAGTTAGTAATTGGTAAATGTAAACATGGAATTGTTTTATTCACAGTAGGGAAAATTTCAGGATAATGAAACAAAATTTAATCAGAAATCTCTGGCCTAATGGGCCTTAACTTGGGACCAATTAATATTTTTAAATGTTATATAATATAATTATGTTATATAATATGATAATAATATTATATAATATAATAGTAATATTTTATTATATGTTAAAACAGAACATTTTGAATTTCATACTGTATGCCTTGATGGAATCAACCATTCTTCAAATAGACACAATGTCAGTAGTAGGTAGGTTACATGAGGTTAACATCTTAAATGTTTTGCACTGAAGCCTCATTTTATCGATTTTAAAAAACACATATTTAAATTTTTCAAACTTACCAAACTTAACAATCCTTGCTGGTGTTTATAAGGCATTCACTTATGAATCACTGTTCCTTGTACTTTAGGAAAACGTGCAGTGTTCATAATAAGGCCAAATGAAAAAATGTGTATGGTTCTTGTTACATTAGCAAAAAAGTAGGATAGGTTGGTAGGTATAAACTTTTAATTTTTTATTGTAAAAATGGCTGAAAATTTCAAGAAACGCACAAAATGAGTCCTACAGATCAAGTTTTAGTGAAAAAAGTTCTAGGGTTGACATGAAAAAAACAGTGTGGTTAGGTAAATAAAACTATGCATATTTTTTTATTTGGCCAAATAAAATGTATCCCCTAGGTCATACTCAAAGTCACGTAATCTTCCTTTTTGTTTGCTGCAACCAATCTGTACAAAAATAGTTTGGCTTATATATGGGTTGCTTAAATATTGCCAAAATATTGACTTAGAAATGCACAATCGAGAGAGCTCAAAAAGCATCCTCAGGAAGTGGCGTTTCTTTGCTTGCACGTGGAAGAGACAATGTGTTTGAACAGGTATTTCCCGTGGGTAGGAAGGAGCTACAAACTTCACTGAAAGCTGTACTGGGGTGTAATCCAAATCCGAGTAATGGTTCCTCTTCTGTACGAGTTGTGAACCTCAGTATGTGTGCAAGACTAACATCTCCTCGTCTTCCACCTGATTAAAGAACAACCAAAAATGTACAAGACACTGATAAAGTATTACTTATTATTTAGGAAAACCACCATTGAAGCATATTATATTAGCCCAATATTTTATTGTTGCTTGTAAACATTTGGTTCTGGCCTGAATGAAAAACAGTAATACCATTTTTTATTGAAACAGCATTAATAAAACAAACTCAACTTTGAATGAGTTTGTATCACTGAGTAAAAGAGTGCTCAATAAGCTTGGCATAGAGCATATTAAATAATATGTTGAAAAGTTAAGATTTAAAACCATTGTGAAAATTAATGAATTTTTTTTTTAATCAATTTTCACGTTTTTAAATCTTAAACTTAACTTTTCAAAATATTAAAACAGACTCACAGAGCTAAATTTTCATTTAATTGCAAATCATTAATTTTATGATATTTAAAACTCATTGTTGATTTATAAGTATAAAAGCATGAGAGGCATTGGTAAGAGTTGATCATGTGATATCAACTTGCAAGGCAAATGTCAGTGACTGCAACTGGGCAAATGATTATTGGAGCCACTCGGAAGGGCAACTCAAATGTTTTATTTCAGGTTGCTTTTTGATTAAAAACAACTGATAATTTAACCTCTAGGGACCACATCAAAATAAGGCTAAGCTTGTAAACAACTGAATTATTCAGTGCCTCAAAAAAAGTTTTCTACAAATTATTTCTTTAAAGTTATTAATGGTCTAGAAAATAATTATTGTACCCTGTAAAATGAATAGACAGGCCCTCTGCTGAAAAATCTTCTTAATCATTGCCTAAGGAAAATGTTTATTTTTCTTATAATTTTTCTGCCTTAGGCCTGCATAGCTAAATACAAAAAGCATAGAGGAGGTTAGTTCACTAAATACAGAACTAATTAATAGTCTGTCCTATTTCAGTGTAACCAAAATCAACATCTGGCTATTGTGCTGGCCTTTGGGGGGATTTTTTATTTCATTTGTTGGATTCAACGGTTTCAACGGTTTTTTATTTCCACATGTATAAAGTTTTTATAAATTAAATAACAGTTTTTAAGAGTGGAGGGTACAGGA